>JBBMKA010031000.1:0-58502 GCA_037833695.1 Sechiopsis laciniata
GCCCTTCCAAAACCAATGATCTTTCTATCTACTCAACTAAGGTGAATGAAGTTTTCCATCTCTTTCAATTTATCATGGTTTTATCCCAAAATCATGCCAAAACAAGCTATTCAAGAAAATATACAATTTTTCATGGTTAAACTTCCAACATTCGTAAGCTTCTACTTAAGGAGAAGGACTTATAGGAACTTACCCATCTACAATGATCACCAATCTATGATAATCTTTCAAGAAACTCCATTGATTTGCCTTCAAATGTCTTCTTCAAAGCTCTCTCTCTCTCACATCTTTTCTTTCTCACTCTAAGTTCATCAAAAGTGGGGGCTTATTCTTTCTCTTATTTTTCTTTTCTAAAAAAAAAAACCCAACTTTATTTATTTTTATTTATCTAAATGTTAATTAATTGTTATTTTTATTATTTTTTGTTTTAGGAAGTGTGGCTTCATTGAAGCCACACATTTGTGAAATAAAAAGATATTTATCCCCTTTTTTATGCTTTCTTTCTCTCTCCTTTTTTTTTCTTTTTAAATATTTTTTTTTTCTTTTGTTGTGTAGAAAGTACTGTATTACATATAGTAAAATAATATAAAAGTTATAAACTTTTAAAAAATTTCTATTAACTATAATGAAATATTAACTCATAAATTTAAAAACTTAAAAAATATATTTTTTTCATATTTTAACATTCTCATTTATCATATATATTTACATTTGTGAAGGCCGGCCAAACAAAGGCCCGGTCATCATCGAGAAGAGCATACCGATCTATATTACAATACATATATAAAAATGTGAAAAAACGTTAAATAATTTATCTTAATTTATATTTTGTATGAAAAAAAAAGAATTTTATTTTCATGAACCAATATTTTTACAAAAAAAAAAAAAAAAAAAAAAAAAAAAATTAAATAACTGTGTCATTTTATTTTTTCAAAAGAAATCATTTTTGTTTAGTACAATTGAAACCATTAATGTGTACGTGGTAAGGTACAAGTGTGTGTAAGAACTCGACTTCTAAAATAGCTCTAAACTCGGTTCTTACTCAGCATGCATGAATTAAATACAGTTATAATAGAAATAGTTGAAAACAAAACCTCTTTATTGCAATCCGTAAACAATTCAATCAACAGTGCAAAACAGTAAATGAACATATGGCCAGAGATTATTAAAACGGTTTAAATAATGGAACTAATGGACTCGGTCCCTAACCAACATGCTGAAACAAGAGACAACAAATAAAATAAGGAAATGACTAGATAGCGGACTCCCATGATCCACCAGCTCCTCCTCTAGCCATCCCGGTGCTGTCGCAAGTTACCTGGTGGAAAACCACCGAATAAGGGTAAGTACGATGGTATTCAGTAAGAATTCCCAACTGGGGTACAGTACGCATACATCACATCATCTAGCATCCTAGCATTCATGCAATACAGTCAACCAACAGATCTCAAAATAAGTTATCAACATAACTCCCAAACCTCGAGAGTCTCTAACTCTCGGCTGGTGATCAGCTTGCTATGCTAACCTGGATACCTGAGAGAGTACCCAATGTCTGGCTCTAGCTGAACAGAAGGGTGTACTGATGAAATAAGCCCGAGGGAGCCGTCCTCTCGACATCTAATGTGTGTGCGTGCACACCGCATGCTGCTGCGAGCCAAGATAACTGTAGGCCTGCACAAACTACACTGGTTCAGGTTCACATGCCTAACTATACGGAATGGTGTCCACTGATCCACAGTTGGTAGGAGGCCCTCGGCACCCAACTGTGGCAGCCTGTTCACACCTACGCCTGAAGCTAATGATTGTCCAAAGGTAGCCTTACACCAAGGGAAAGATCTCGCTCTAGCAGGCCACAAACTAGGCTTCGTCAAGGTGGTGTGCTACACCATAACCCGACTGTCGGGGGCGGGAATCGATCCTCACTGGTCCCGACCTGTGTGGACATCATACGTCGTGTCCACTCTTAGCCTCTAGATGATGACAACCTAACAATTCTGTCTAGGAGTGCTACATGCTAAGCTCAAGACAAACCACAACATGCTCATCATACAAGTCATTCTATCAGGATTCTACAACACATAAACATAAACGAGCTACATGTCAACACCCTAACGGTCAGGTCATCACACATCACATAACAGGATTCCTAAACATGCTGGGAAAACAATACAACATACAACATAGATACAATTAGTGAATATCATATTTAGGGTCCACACAATCACGACAAGAAATCCTTACTTGAAAGGTAATACGAAACAAACAATCTAATGCTCCTTGAGCTGCAGATCAACCACGAACAATTTACACCCAATCCCCGAAAACTAAAGGTCAACGCAACGAAGCCGAGGCTGCTGCTCGGTGGTGCCCAGGATCGTGACACGGCGCTGCTGTGCGGGAGCTGGCGAGCGCGCAGGGCTGCGCAAGCGTGCGGGCCTACAGATCGTGGGCTGCACTGGGGTGCGGATCAGTGGGGTGACGTCCGCGGCAGGAACGGCCCGGCTGTGCAAGCGGGGCTGGTGCGCGGGCGTGGGGCTGCGCTGGTGCGAGCTGGCTTGCAGCAAAGGCAGGCTGGGCGAGGGCGTGCGGGCGGCGAAGCAGGGCTGCTACACAGGCGAGGTCCGATGCGAGGTGTGCGGCAACGTGGCTTGCAGGCAGCGATCGACGAAGAGAACGGGGTGGGGTGGCGATCAATGAGGAGATCGATGGAGAAGAAGACGAAAGGCGATCACAAACTCTCTCTGGCTTTTCTCTGATAGAATCGATCAATGAATGAAAACCTAATCGATCGATCGATCGATTAGAAAATCCCAAACCTGGACACGTGGCACCTCCTCCCAAATTGCATAACTAGCTCCCAAGGCTAAAACTGCCATCACGATCCATTTGAGAAGAAAATATAAAATAGATCCGACTGGGGAGCAAAAACCAACCACCTATCTTGATGAGCAACAAATTGTTAGCATTTTCTTGACAATGGAAAAAATCAAAGATAAATATTATATTTCTTGAACAATGAAAGAAATCAATGATAAATATCCTATTTACCATCCCTCTCATTTCACATCAGCCACATGTACATTCTCTCTCTATAAAGTCTTCTAGCGGATTGTAGATTAACTTCACCACCGGAGACATTCGTTTCTTAGAATTTTAAGATATTTTAATCTTTCTACTCCACGAAAGCCTTCAACGTCAAATCTGTAACATTTTGATGGTCTAAGTTGAAGAAAAATCTTTAACTCTATCACATAAGAAAAATCAAGAAGGAATTATAAAAAAATTTAAGATAAAAAAGAGATGATTTTTTAAAATAATTTTATCATATTATTTTGACATTGGGTAAAAAAAAAAATACTAACTTGAGCAATATATCTTAGCTAAAAGTTAGAGGTTGAAATGTCTATTTTCATTTTACAGAAAATATTAGCTTACATATGGGGAATGAATTCAAATTCAATTTTCAAAAAAAAAAAAAAAAAAAGTTTATTTTATTTTATTTATTTATTTATTTTAAGTTCAAGTTGGGAGAGGGGACTTAAACCTTACAAGAGGATACTACACGTTTAATTTAAATTAGAGTCAAATACATGTTGAACTGAATTACCACCAAATACATGTTGGGTTATCTTTTTCCTTGAGAGAAAATTAGAAACCTTAGCCACCTTTTATGAGCTCTTGTACAAATCTAGGGCAAAGACATTAGGAGTGAACTCGATCAAGCTTTTGTTTTTTTAGCTAATAAACAAAAAGATTTTGTATTTTTCAGTACATATTGGAAGAGGAAGACCAACAAACCTTACAAAGATGACATTCCTGCTCTCAAATAATATGAGAGTCAAATATGAATTTCTAGGACTGAACCTGTGACAGTGGTATTAAACTGGAATACCACAAAACAATGAAATTACTGGGCCATTAACGATTTCGATAGAAAAAAAGTTTAAAGACATGCATGATTGGGAAAATCGTAACAAAAGGCTTATGAATTAAATTAAAGGGAAATGGTAGTAGATAGATTGTTTTCATAAAATAATTATAAATGTATGTAAATTTAAAAATATTTACTTCTTTAGTAATTAATCCACTTTAATACGATATTAATATAGTATTATGCATTATTATTTTTTTTTGAGATCATAATATCATGTATTATAAATAATAAAAAAAAAAATCATTGATACACTATTTTTATTAATATCCAATAATTATATTTGCTAATTTTTTTTTTAGAATTGACCATATTTATTATTATTTTCTAGATTTGACTAATTTTTAAAATTAAAAAGAAAAAAACAATGCGGGTTCATGCGCCAGATTGGGCCTCAAACAACATCGCGGTGGGCCAAACGTGCAAAGCCCAATTGTTGGGCTTGGGGTCGGGTCAGTTAGATAAACCTCGCTTCACACTCAACTTGCTTCTCTATCATTCCAGCGTCGCCAATTTCCAGTTGCAGCCGCGCAATCTTTCTCTTACGCCAAACCTCCACATAATTCTGGTTTGAATCTCTCTCTCGATCTCAATGTTTTCTCAACTCATTAGCTAGAAACTAAATTTAAAACTCCATCTCGTTTTTTTTTTTTTTTTTGTTTTTTTATATCTGTGACTGTCAGAGTCCGCTTGCGCACGTAGTCAAGAGACAAATCATCTGACCTACATTGATTGAAAATTAATTTCTAAGTAGGTAGCCATCATAAATTGAAACCATCACCTTAAGCGACTTAAATCACTCTTTGATCTACTAGGCCACTCCATGATGGTTAACCCGCTATTACTTGTGGATTAATTCTATTTTCGTCTTCTTCCGTGACCGTGTACTGCTCTTGATCTAAATTAAGTTATGTGTGAGGTAACTTGTGTGTTTGATCCACATGCAACCTGAATTATTGGATTAGGTCTAAAACTATTAAGAACACAATCCCACCTTTACTGAATGTTCTAATTACTATATATTTTTTTTTGGAGTTAACGGTCATAATTTTGTACTGTACTGATTAGTGAGTAAGCGTTGAGCTCTATAAGGGATGTAAAATTCTTGATGGTCTGTATTTGTAAGCTTCGTAATGGGATTCATGATAAATAACCAACAATAGGCATATAAAAATGGGATAACAAGTTAAGAGCTGATTTGGGTTTATGCCCCAATTTTAGTTTTTCATCCCTGTGAAGTGAGGTGACATGCTTAGACAATGTCTGTTCTGTTTTTTTTTTTTTGGTTTTCTTAATGTCTGTTGAATGGCGCTCTTCTTTATTTAGTGACATCAGGTGTTGAGAAAGCTTTTTCCAAGTTGGGCGTTCTTAATATTTTTTTTCTTCCCTATGCTCGCATACTTTTTTATTCTGGTCTACTGCCTAGTGTCTATTGGTGTATTTTTTTTTTTTTGATATCCGTGACTGTCCAGGCCAGCTTGCGCGCACCTCCGTCCGACCCTACAATTTTTGGATGTCAAGAAAACTCGTAGGAAATGAATTCCTAGATAGGTGACCATCCTCGATTGAACTCATCACTTGAAGCACTCCAAGGTCCTCTTTGACCACTTGAACCACTCCATGATGGTTGCCTACTGGTGTAATTGAAAAATACCCACTTGAGTTTTTTTTTAATAGGAAACGATTACTTCCATCAACTACAATAAGCTTCTCCCATGATTCATTGAGAAACAAAACAATACTCTAACTTAAATTTGTAAATGAATGCATTTCTTTTAAGAATAATGTTGGCTAATAGTTTATAAAAATATTGGATTGACTATCTTCTATGGTTGACATTAATTTATTACTTATTTAAGATAAAATTTTCTTGTAAAATTTGAAGTTCTTTTTATTATTGTTTAGTCAATGTATACCATTCCTCCAGAGGGTCTTCTGTATTAAACGAAAAGATACGTGTGGTAATGATTAATTCTTGTTTCTGCCTCAGTTTCTCTGCCCCAGTTTCACTAAAAGATTAGAAATGATAAAGAGGAGATTCTACCGGCTTGAACATGATGATAAAGACAATGCTTCAGATTCATCATCTGACTCCGAACCAGAAGTAGCTGCGGAAGAATCGCAAGATGATGTAGATAATGAAGAAGATGATGAATCCTGCTCTGCCTCATCTGGTTTGTCCATCTTTATTCAATTATCTCTCCTTAAATACTTATAAGCTCAATTTCACTTTTTAGGAGGACACAGACACTGATGCACATCTCTATATTTTCTTTAATTTTGTTCTTATCTAAAGTTTTAGTTTTTGGTATTTCATGAATTCATGATAGTCTCTTTTGGATGCTCTAGTTAGAAAACAAATTGTTCCTGAGTTTCTGTCGGTTTATTGTCTTCGCACCAACACCAAATAAAAGATATATACAGAACTTTTAGTATGGCTAAATACATTGGAGATAAAAATATTTTAGTCCATATATCTTTATTCTTTAATTGGAGAAAAATCCATCCCAAATAACTAGTCTATAAACAAAATTTAAGGACTTTGGCATACACAGACGCACAACTTTTTTTTTTTTTTTTTTTGAGATTACAACATAGATGCACAACTAGTGTATCATAGAGATGCACACACCTGCATTAGTTAATGTTGACTATTTTTCAATTATTTTTTCATTTCAGGGAATGGAAGTGAAGATAGCTCTGTTAATGAAGCTGATGTTGAGTCGTCAGGTTTTCCTTTTCTTGTCTTTTAAATTACTATGCTTTGTATGATGAGTTGACTGTTGCTTTTTCCTGGTTAAAAATTTGATATTATTTACCAGGTTGAACGTATAAGATAGCTTCTGAAGTTCTTTTCTGCTTCCAATTGGCTATATCTCTCTCTAGATATAGTCTAGATAGATATTATTTTATAGATGTTATGATGTTCCTTAGAATAAAAACACCGACAATGTTGGCTACTTGATCAAAGATGTTCCGTAAAAATAGTCGAGGTGGGCTAAAGCTTGCTTGGACTCTGACAAGTATAAAAAAACTTGATTCATTTAAACTAAAATGTATTTCTTTTTTATATTATTTTCTGAATTGACAATTTATTTTTGGTTCGTACTATGCAATGTTTTAAATGGTTAAAGGCGACCTCAAGTTTTTTCTCTTGAAGAGACGAGGCGCAACCCTGGAGGTGGTATAAGGCATGAGCCACGATTTTAATTAAAGACAGTATACAAATCCCAAATTTGTGTAGAAAAGTATTGCAATTTGCTAAACATAACACTTATATAAAAGTATAAAAAACCACCCCGACATTTGACAAAACAAAATTTCTATAAGATATCACACCGCTATTATTATCATTAATAGAATTGTTTTATTCTATTTTTTTCCCTCAATGTTTGCTAAGCGCAAGTAGTAAAAGTAGTTTTTTTTTGGAAAAAGAAACATGGCATAAGTAGTAAAAGTAGTAACAGTTGAAAGTGTTATGATTTGAACCCTTGTGTTTCTAAAGAATAGAGAACAGTTGTTTATTCTTGTAATTTTTATATAAGGCGTAGAGACTTTAAACCTTAGAGGCGTAAGCCTCTTGTGATTCTAATAAGGCATAAGCCTCAAGCCTTGATAGCTTATTAAAACTTTGCTACTTCGCAATTGTTTGAAGTGTTTGACATCAATTTTATATTTTGTATCATAGGTTATCCAACTACCAAAGATGATCCTTACATTGGAAAAGAAAATCAAATTCTGACTGAGAGTCAGGTACTTGATGAAAGCCCTTCGGAAACACAGATGCCTGATGAATGCCCTTTGGAAACACTGGACCTCCAGTCAGACATTCCAACGTGTATTCTGAAATGCAAATCAGTTTTTAAGTGTAGGTTATGCCCTAGAGTTGTCTGTTTGAATGAGGAGACGTTGAAGGCTCATCTTAACTCCAAGGTATTACTTGTGATATTACTTTCTCTTATTAAGTCTCATCATTTTTTCCCTAGATTTTGCAGTCCATTGTGTGTTCCTTCTAGTTTTGATGTTAGATATAGTAATTATCCTTTCCTTTCTTTTGTTGATACCTCCCGTGTCTCCATTCATTTGATCTCACCCGGTGCCTGGCCTAGGGGCGGGCGTGGTTACCCAGGGTATAGTGAAGCGAAGCTCTGATTTCCCGATTTAAAAAAAAAAAAGAAATTATCCTTTCCTTTCTTTTGTCATTGTTTTATACTCTTAAATTTTTGATAAGGTGTACATATGCATCTAGCCTAACGAGTAACTAATCTAAAGGGCAACCTTGGGACGTTTTCTCATGGAGAGGCGAGACATAAGTCTCGAGCCGGTATGAGGCTAAGCCTCATTTTAAATATTATAAAAATCATATTTACATCATAGAACATAAAACCTTTTATATATTACACTTGAAAGTACACAAAAAAGTTCAAAATAAATTACGTTCTAAATAAATCAAGATCATGTTCATAATAATCTTAAGAAATGAACTAATCTAATAATAATAAAAAAAAACAGTAAAAAAAAAAAAAAATCAAAATAAAAACAAGCAAAAAAGAAAACTTCAGAAAAGAAAACCAATTGTAAACATAATTTAAAAAAAAATGCAATAAAAAAATTAGAGTAATCAGAAGAAAAATGGTAAATAGGCTATTCTATTAATAAAAAAACAACAGAAATGAAAACTGATTTTAAAACATAAATGATTAGATAAAGAAAAAAACTTGAGAGAACTTATAATAGTAATATATAATAATATCTAATCTAATAATAAGAAACAAAGAAGAGAAATTGAAAGAAGGAATTGAACATCGGTAAAAAAAAAATTCTTGAAAAGAAAATAGAAAAAACCATTAAAAGTGTTAGTTTATGTTTATTTTAGTATTTTCATCTTTTTAATTATTTATTCCTTTTAGGATTAGATAAAATATTATTTTATATCTTTTCCTTTTATGACTAGGTAGTAAGTAGTATCTTTTCCTTTTATTATTAGGTCATATTTTCCTTTTATGATTAGGTAGTATTTTTTCCTTTTATGATTATGTCATCTCTTATAATCTATAAAAACCCAATATTGAGTTCATCATTAAATGAAGAATTTAGAAGAATGTGAATTTCATCTTTCAACAAAAGGCAACAATAAAATACGTTAATCTTGAACAAATAAAAAGAAGAAAAGAAAAGAAAAGAAATGAACCACCTTATTTTGATGTATTGTGCTGGTGTCAACTGAAGGGAGTCATCTCCAATAAGTGGCAACTTTAGGTTAACTGATGGCATTTTATTCCTAAAGTGATGTTTTTTATTATTATTTGGGTCCACAATGCTGGTCCACCTCCTTAATTTAAGTCAAATGTTCTTAAAAATGTATTTAGAACGTAAAAAAGAGAGGCTTACACCTTTAAGCCTTTGAGGCGTTGGTACTAATTCGTACGCCTCTGTTCAAAGAGGCGTGTAAGCCTCATTTTTTTCACCATCAAGGCCTAAGCCTTGAGGCTTTTTAGTCCCGCTTCACCTTTGAGGAGCGTCTTAACCATCCCATTAATCTTTTGTGGAAGACCCGTTTTTGGCGCCGCGCCCAACAGGCTTGATCATGCCACCCCAGTATGAATTATTGATGTTGACGGGGCAGTTAGCACCATAGACAGAAGATTTACTTCAAGTTATTATTCCAAGTTATTATTCCGTTGTTGGAGGAAACTTAATTGCTTGATAAAATAAGAAACAAAGTGTGGTAGCTAGAAGTAATGTAGAAGCAAAATTTAGAACTTTAGCTCATAACATTTGTGAAAGCATCTGGATGAAGACTTTAGGAAGCGCTAAATTTCATGCCAGTCTTCGTGGTAGAACAAAACACATTAAGATCAAACTGATCATGGAGTGATGTATTCGTAAACCCTAAAGCTAAAAAGATGGTTCTGGACTAGGCTAAAGTTCATCCAATGGATGGAGGCTCATTTTGTTTACAAAGGCAGAAAAGGAAAAAAAAGCTAAAATAGGTGAAAATCTGAAAAAGCCTATTCTAGTAAATTGGGTGTTTTTTTTAAAATTTTTTTTTTGAGAAAAGTAAATTGGGCACCATAGTTTTTTTTTTTTTTTTTTTTCTTTTTTTTTTTCCTTCAGAATACTAGTCACCATCATTGACCATTGCAAACAATACTAGAATTTTTGTTTTTAATTTCTATTGTTTGTTTCCTCGCACCTTGAGAACAAGATGTGTTTTTAGGGGCATGTAATGGTAGGTAAGGGTGTACAAAAGAATTGATAAACCGAGCAACCCAAATTACATAATCCAAAATTTAAGGGTTGGGTTGGGTTTATATTCGGTTCGAGTTGGGTCCAGAATTAAGAGAACCAATTTTTTTTTTGGTTCGATTCGCTGGTTGGAGGAGTTTTGGCTTGGTTCTCAAATCGATATATTTAAAATATAATACCAATAGTGACTAGAAAGGCTTGTAGCGTGGTGGTTGCAGGCCTACACAACATTTTTGCTGCTTTTGTCCACGTCCTTTTTTGCTGCTTTTGTCAGGTTTAGATTTTTTTGGAGGGGCTGGACTGAAGCCTATATTAGAGGGGTTTATGATGGGTTAATTATTCCTGTCACCCTGGAAGAGTAATATTATAATTTTTAGTTTTGAGAGAAACAGAATCATTGGCTCATATGATTTTTTCTATGTTTTTTTGGATTGTTGGGATGTGGTGAAAAAGGATCTCTTGATAGGTCTTCTCTGAGTTCTTTAGAGGGGAGTCTTGGATACCTTTGTTTTCTTAATCTCTAAAAAGGATAGAGCGAATAAGGCGGGTGACTTTAGGTAGTTAGTTTAGTGCGAGTGTTTATAAGGTGATAACCAAAGTTTTAGACCAATAGATTGAGGAAGGTTTTTGATAGAATCCAATTAACTCTTATACTTATCCTATCCCTAAACCCTATTCACCAAACAATGTCATACCTCTCCTTATCCCATCCTCTCTTATTTATAGCCCAAACTCCCTAACTAACTCTTCTATTTGCGAATATACCCTTATAATATCTCTAAATCCTTCTAAGGCCACCAATGCGTGTTTTGTTCTATCGAACGAGGCTGTGAGCAATGAAAATAGCTGCCTTATTATCAGTGTCTTCATTGCTCACAACCTATTTCTTCATGATAGAACAAAACACAATGAGATCGATAAACATTTTGATACTAGAGTGATAAGCATTCCTCCTCACTTACCCTTGCGGGCAATGAAAATAGCTGCTCTATTATCACTGTGTTTTCATTGCTCACAACCCATGATAGAACAAAATACAATGAGATCGATTAACATTTTGATACCATAGTGATATGCTTTCCTCCTTACTTTTCCATTACCAAGCAAATGGTTAATGTCCCAACTAAATGACTCCCAAAGGTACAATTTGATAGATTGTTTGACAAGTTGGCAATGGAAGATATCTTTACACCTCCTTGAGGGGAGTGTTGTTTATTTGATTCTATTTTCTTTTCTAATGTACAACGTTCCTATTTTAATTTCCTTATTCAGTCAGAGTTCTTCCTATTTAAGAGAACCAATTGTATACTATTTGGTATCAATTGTACAGACTCTTATACCAATTTGATAAGAACCTATCTTGGTAGGTTTCGAGAAGGCGAGAACTCCCCTATCTCCTCTCAAGGGCCTAATCCTTTTATCAATTCATTTTTCTATGTAATTTTAAGTTCCTAGCCTAACGAACTTCAACTATATAGAGTCTGTCACTCATTCTGTTCATTTAGTTTTCAAGAGCAAGAGAATTTCCTCTGTGGTGCATTTATGTTGCAAGTGGTCCATTGTTCATCTAATATATATATATATATATCTTCTGACTGAAATTGTGCAGAAACACGCTCGTTCTGAGAAATTATTGAATGAAGGCAAACTGAAAATAGTGCTCAACGATAATGGAGAAATTGCAAGCCCTGAAGATTCTACTGAGTCACCTCCTCGACTTCCTGCTTTTCCACTGGTTTATTCTCTTGTTAATCTGACCCATGCTGAAATATTAGCTTGTATGATTTCATTTATTTACAGTTGATGAATCTTTACATACACTCGTGAATCTTTCAAATCTATTCAGGAACATCGTAGAAGGAAAAATAAGTCACAACAAAGTTACGGATCACAGGGAAAGAGATCAAGCAAGGTATGTATAATAAGCTTTGAACATAGTTTGGAATGAACCATTAAAAACTGAACGCAAAGCATCTGAGCTTAGTTCTTGCCACAACCGAATATTGCGAAACTTAAAAATTATTGTAATTAACTTAAAGTACACTTAACCGTGCTCTTAAACCTGCCGAACTTGGTATGTAGTTTGATTCACAAATATCAATTGTCTCTCTGTTTTGTTGATTCTTTTTCTTCAGAAACAAAAGACGCATTCGAATGGTCAAATGAGGGGAACGACAAAGAGCCAGGGGAAGAAAAGGCGCAAAATCGAGTAACTGAACATTGCTCTTCACTCTGGGTCTGTTTCCATTTCTGCAAGCTAACTAAATCTGGGTCTGTTTCCATTTCTCTAAGAAATGTAATGTAGTGAAAGGGTATGTTGTGTACTTTTATAATATTATAAGATGAAGTCTTTAAGTTCACTTTTTGGTGTTTGCTGACGAATTTTCGTGAGGTGAAGTTTTTGTCAAGAGTAGAGAATGAGACCATCGTTGGCTTGGCTGTATTTTGTTTAGTAAAATTTTCCTTATCTTTATTTTATATTATTTTTCTTCATAACCCTGAAAAGATTAGACCGAGTTTAATAGTTATTTTGTTTTTTATTTCGTGTTTTTTAACATTATGCTTGTTTGCCTCAATTTTTTGGGCAAGATTTTCATGTTTTTTTAAATAAAAAAACAACTGTTAACTGATGATGCCAATTTGAGAACGATAAAGAAAGTTACAAAAAGGAGCCTATAACTCCAAAAATATCCCAATAAGTAGCGTCAATGAAAGAGGCTAGAGATAAGTACTTTTAAATACATATGATAGTAGCGATGGTAATGGTAAGTTTAATTTTTAATAAGTCAAAAATTAAAATGATCATTGAAGTATTTAGGTTAACGTGGCCTAGTGGTTAAATAGAGTCTTGAAGTGCTTAAGGTGATGAGTTCAATCTATGATGTCGATCTATCTAAATGTTGTAGGGTTAAGCGATATATTTCGTGACATTAGTCGAATTTGTGTGCAAGTTCGCCCGAACAGTCAAGATACTAAATACTTATGCTACGAAAAAAAGGTAGAATACTTTATGAAATGGGTGGAGTAGCAGAAAATATAGCCAGAAAAGCTATTTCAATAGCGGCGTCTTTATGTCACGTTATAGAGGGCCTCATTTCAAAAAAATACATTTAGATGCAGTCGGAGTAAAGGATTGTCAGATATAAAAAAATAAAAAATGGAAGTATTTATGTTTAACACACAAGTTTAACATTCTTTTGTGATTTTATTTATACTAACACTATTTTTCGTTCATGATTTAACCGAAAGATGGTTTCAAGTCTGTTTGGATTAAATTACAAACTAAGAGTTTAAATAAAATTATTTCAAGACTTAAAAGTAAATGTCAAACTCCAAGTCAGTAGTCCCAAGTTCGATCTGTTTTGGGTATCCAGAAGTCTAGTTGGAGGTATAAAACTTTTTAAAGAAGGGTTTCAGGTATAATTGAAATTAACCATAGTTTATACGTATTTTTTTTAATTAATTTAATCAGATGCCTAATAAATATTGGTAGGTTTCGTAATAAATCTTTTTATACGAATCCTTTTTATGGAGATTCAAATTTAACCTTTTGTTGACATCATCCCTTCAAACAAAATTACACAAGAGTGTAACTTGTATGCACTCTATTTTTGCTCGCTCTTCTTTTTAATGAATAGATACAAAATGCAATTGGAAGGGATTGAATAATAAATGGTACTATGAATTATAGAATTATAATGAAATATGCGATCAACTAACATTTTTCAAACTTCAAAAGGGTTAGAAGAAATGGTTCGATCATCTTATTTGATTTCTCAAATTGAGAGATTCATGAATCGGAATCCTAATGCATAAAAATACAAAAAATGGTTTGATTCTCTTATTTTGATTTCTCGAATTGAGAGATCCATGAATCGGTATCCTAATGCATAAAGATACAAATGGCCTAGTGAAAGAAAGAATTTCTAGGAACATTCCATTTATGAGTAGAAGATATTGGCCTTAAAATTATTTTGGCTCTCCATATAACCCTTGCTCTCTCGCTATAGTTCACACTTTATTTGTTGTTTATTTGTCTAGTTTTGTCAAGTTTTGTACATATTAAAGAGAGTGAGAGACAAGGTTTATTTGACGAATAAGAATGACAATGAAAGGTCATAAAATATTTCAATCAATGGCATCCATTAAAACCTTTCATATCAATTAATTAAAATAAAATTATGTTTAAGCTCACCATGAAATTGAAAAAAGCCTATGCATCACTTTCAAACTTCATTTACGTATGTTTTTTCAGTAGTCGGAGAATGCAATATCAATCCATCAAGTCTTTGTAACAGATGTAATTGACTTCGAGTCTCTAATTATGACAACATATGTAGAGCTTATAATATATTCAGCTGGATATGTATCAAAGTAGAAGAGCCCATTTAGATACAATGAAATGAAATCTTTCATTTAAGGGAGTTTCTTGAGTTGGTCCCATTTACTAGCAAATACCATTCTAATGCCGACCCATGCATTCAACTCGACTTATTGGAGTCCGACATTGTCCTTAGATTTTCATTCTTGAAGGATGCCACCAAAGAAACTCGTCTTGCAAGCGCTCGCCCACACCACGACACACTTGTGTGCCACGAGGTAGCTCAGTTAGACCACAAGGCCTAGGGGTGGTGGAGAGCAGACACAAGCTATGGCTTGGGGTCCATCGTGCTGCCACTGAGCCTTGACACTGGCCATATCGTCAACAAAGAGGCTTGCTTTTTGATGCATCATGATGAAACTGTTAAATAAGCTTGTTGGTGTGATGGATGATGCACCGTTCTCTTCGATCACATCATGGCTTCATGGACATGGATTGTCCTATCATCTTCTATGACTCTGACATCCTCCCTCACTTAATAAACTCATCATCCTCAATGAATTAACACGTGGCATAATTGCGTGTTGAACTATGACACTCTACCCCGCTTAAACTCGACATCCTCCTAATGATGATCCATCACTTCGACTGGTTGTTGACTAACTTGCTAACAACTCGTGCTTCAAAAGAATGTGAAAATGACACGCTACTTATGAACTATCCCTTCATGAACCTATATGCAACTCTTTATGGACTTGGCTCAGGCAACTTGCACGAATTAATACTACGCCTCGAGCTATCTCATCCACAACTCACTTTGGCCTTCAAGAATCACAAATGAGAACACGCAATATTGGGCTCCAATGCCTACCTACATGAGGAGCGCACCCCACTACGCATCTCTAGCTTTACTGAGGATGGCCATAAAACTTGCCATGGCCCCATTTCACATCTAGTGGCATCTCACAATAAAACTCACACAACCGATTTCACATGTTGGCACTACTACTCGACAAACTATAAAGGTCACAACTTGTGGCGACATAGTAAAGATGCTTTTGGTCTTGCGGTTGTTCACACGAGTTTCACTTCATTGAGCCCTAATCTCCTTCATGAGCGAACGTTGGTCTTCAAAAACTCTATCATAAGTCACCCATTTGACATATGGAATGAGTTAATAGACACTAGGCCTCATACACATTGTCAACCCACATGGACTTGCATTGTGCATAACTTGGCACTTGATCAATTCATGTCGGATTGACCCCCGACGCTTCTACTTGTACCCATTAACATTATTTCTCTAATGATTATGGATTTTTTAATACTGTTTGCTCACTATATACAAGAAGTCTAGGAGTTGAAGCACTCATCGTTGGCGTGTGCATTGACTATCTAATCGTCACTGGTACAAGTGTAAAAGACATTAAAGATTTCAAGTAGCAAATGATAGAAGAGTTTGAAATGAGTGACCTTGGATGGCTCTCGTACTACCTCGATATTGAGGTGGCATAGAAGAAATATTGTATCACGCTAAAGTAGACTGATAGCTCTCAAATAGGTCATTATTTATGCTGATTTATTAAGCATTTTATTAAGGGATCAGGAAGTTTTTGGAGCTATTAGGAGCATTTTGGGAATAAAAGTGTAGATATTAGCACGTGTACAAAAAATAGCATCATCAGTGCATTATGCGAATTAGATACAAATATTATACAATTCAGCGCTAAAAAGCTATTAAATGTAGGAAATGCTAAACACTGATGCTGGAGGAACGAAACAATGCGAGCGGCGATGCACACAGAAGAATCACGAGTTTAAAAGGCAGTTGCGCTCGAGAATCACACCAACATGAAAATAAATAGAGAATCAATCAAGCAATTAAAATGACATCAATCAAATAAATTCCAGCGGAAATCAAGAAATCCTGCATTAATGAAGATTTCCCAGCTCACCCAGGCTTAACTCTATAAATTGCAAGAAGGATGCCGAAGTTTGGTGAGCTGGTCGGATGGCCAGAAGCCGATCTAAGTGAAGAAGAGCTAAGTCAGAGGTTAGAACCCAACTCATGCGAGAAGCAACTGGTGGTGACTGTAGGAGCCTATGACAAGGGGACTGCACACAGCCGTTCCAATTCCATTTTAATGTTTTTCTTAGGAGTAGTTATAATAATAAACATTTAGTAGTCATAATAAAATCTGCTGATTTAAACTTCTTATTGTGTGTTCATTGTTATGCTGCATTGTAAGAGTCTTCAATAAATTCTCATGAATAGAATCATGCTTAAGAGCGTAGGTTAATGAGTTTTACACTACTACGTTTATTTATTTATATGTATATGCCTCGCTTAGCTATCCACGTATATGACTTGTGGTGAATCGGATAGAGGAACCACATGGAGATCCAATATGCTATTGTATGTTGAATACAAGTGTTTGCATCATTTAGGGAGTTAGGAATAACGTCACTATTGCTCGCGTTCCCCCGTTTTACTATGGAGTTCACAACGGAAGCTGTCCTTTCATAAATCACCAAGTGCAGAAGCACTTCTTAGTTGAAGGAAGTGAGAAATTCGATAACTAGTCCTGCGTTCTTAACATCTTCTATAACTGTTTATTTATCTTTACTCATTGCATTCATATAAATTTCTGTCAAGCATTTGCATATTTTTATTTCTGCATTCAAAACCAAAATCAAACACTTTTACAGCCCATTTATTTACTTTTCAGCATAACTCTCATTTTAACAGTATTACTTCTAGACATCAATCTCTGTGGGATCGATAAAATATATACTTATTACTTACTGCAGTTTCGACTGCGTATATTTGCGCGTAAGCGATTCCGAGTCATATTTAGCTTTAAGTTTTCTCTGAGTTAATTACTGTATGATTATATTAGCACCCGAAATGCAATCCAGTTCACAGACAATATATGCAAAGAAGATTCAGCAGCAATTTAAGATGATAGATTGCAACCCAACCAATTATCCAATGGAAGCGAAGTTACAACTCAAGAAAGACTCTGAAGGAAGTTTGGTGAATCCCACTGAGTATAGGCACATCATTGGAAGTCTAAGTTACTTGATTCATACTCTACTACGTTTAGAAGTAGGTTTAGGGAGAAACCTACTACAACACATCATCAAACTATTAAACACATTTTCTACTACGTGAAGGGAACCACAAAATACAAACTTAATTATGAAAGAGGGCAAGGACGTGAAGAACTAGCTGACTTTACTCATAGTGACTTAGTCGGAGACATCAATTATAGAAAAAGCATCAAAAGAATGACGTTTTATCTCAACGGAAATCTAATCACTTGGAAATTTTAGAAGCAGTGAACTATGGCACTATATATCTTTCGATAAGGTCGAGGTTATTGCATCAACTGCAGCGTCATGTCAAACATTGTGGTTGAGATACTTATTGAGTGAGGTGCCCAAAAGCGAACTAAAATCAGTAATTGTCTACATCGACAACAAATCTTCAATTGCACTGATGAAAAACCCTTTTTTTTCATGGACACAACAAATATATCGACACTCAATTTCATTTCATGCATGAGTGTATTGAAAAGTGACAGATTGTCGTGGAGTTTGTATATAGTGGATAACAACGTGCCGAGATTCTTATCGAGGCCCTAGTTAAGTTTGCAAAAACACTAGAGCTACTTGGAGTGAAGAACTTCAATCAAAGTCAAACATAAAGAGGAGATAGACAGCCTTTGTCAACCAACTCAAACTTATGAGAGAGATTGTTATTACGTATGACTCGTTAAAGCCAAATAAACTTGTACAAAAAAGTTCATAGGACTTAGTTGCTTTAATTATAATTTTTTAAAAAAAATATTTTTAATTAAACAGTCATCATCTCTTTAGGCTAGTGGAGAAAGTCTATAATTTTTAGTTATTTTTTGGCATCGTGAATACTTGTCAATTGTCATTGTCAAATGCATCAGTTGGAAGGTTAGTACATAAGTTTCTTATATAAGAAATATTCTCCCACAAAAGTCTCTAGAATATATTTTTTCTTATATTTTTATTTATTCGATCCAGCTTTTACCAACATGAGAACACATTCAAATATTCACAATTCAAATTAAATAGTCAAAATAAAACATTATTCATAAGTCTTGCTCTCATAACACAAACATGTATTAAACTTTACAAAACTATGTACACTCGTTAAAATTTACAAAAATATGTATACTATTACTTAAAAAAATGGTTTGACAAAAGTTGAAATGCATGCTAGATACTAAACTCTTTCATCTTCTCATGTGACAATTTTTAAAATTTTTTTATTTATTTATCAATACTCGTGATTACCATGAATTTGAAGAATTTTGCATAAAATATCCTACTGTCCGACAAAGATTTCTATATGTTGGTATTGGGTACAAGTAAATATGTTCTACGTGAATGTTGACATTCTATTGATTCGTGCCGATGTAGATCGTAGAAATATAATAATGATACTACAATGTGCTAAAGACTCTTGACTCTAAATTGGAGTGCCTTTCTGTAAGCATTGTATGACTCTAGCATACTTATATATGATATACATACATACATGCACATATATACATACATACATACACACACACACACACACACATATATATATATACACATACATGTGACACAATCTCTCTCTCTTTCTATATATATATGTATGTATGTATGTATATATATAGAGAGAGATTGTGTCACATGAGAGACAACTTTAACAAAAAGTATTTCAACTTGAGTAACTTTTAACATATTGAAAATGTGACATAATTTTTAAATGAAAATTTATATTTTCATCTTTAGCCTGTAAGTCATTTTCCTCCTTTACTTCTATTTTGGCTTACTCATAGAGGTTGTATCAGTAACACATATTGTATTTAATTGTGTACTTTGTTAGAAGGCCTCACGTCTCATATAGAAGGCACATCGTACCGCAGTATATGACACTCGTCACTAGCAAGCCCGGCAACGAGACCATAGTTTTCACGATTAGGATATGTAGGAATTGTTTCATGGCTGGCTCATTAGGATATGTATAAATTTTTTCATGGTTCATTTCTAATACATCCAAAGTTTTATTCACTTCTTACATCGATGAAGGAAGCTCGTTAGTAGTAGGTATAGTGTCTTTTAATATTTTGAGTAATTTTTAAAATTTAATGTAACTCCATTCAACTCTAACTTTCAAAATTATACAACTTTACTAATATAGGAAGTTTAGTGAATTTCTTGCATCTCTTATACTTATACAATGGTTTCTCGAAAACGGGAAACAACTTCTCAAATTCATTTGGATCTCATAAACATTCTTCTTGAACAACTTCAATAATTTTCTTATACCTCCAACATCATTCTCTTCATCCATATAAGTGTTTGACTTTGAATATTCATTATGGAAAGTTGAACTAGGAAGTTCTTTGCCATGACAAAACTAAATTTTATAACTTTAATCTATGTTGTTGACAAATATATGGTCTCTTATATCATTGCGACTATATTTTTCACAATTTTCACATTTCAAACAAGGACAAAAGGTTGATGTACTATTTGTATCAGAGAATCTATGTTTGATAACTTCTCCATGTTGAACTCAAAATTTTTAGATATTCTACTTCTGTCAATCCATAATTGATCACTTATTGAAAAGTCATTCAATAAAATGAACAACTAAAATGGATTCTTTATATCATATATTGGTTCTTTATATCAAAGATACAACTTCTAAATTGAGATTACAAGATTGTATTTATTCTTTAATAATTTTCTAGCAACTAAAATTAATACCAGCAACAAAATAAAAATGACAACAATAGAAAGATCGTCACAAGAATTTAAAGTGGTTTGGTTGTAAGACCTACGTCCACTTTCCCTAAGTTTTGTCTTAGGCGAAACAATATTATTAGAGGCCATTTTACATTACATTTAACCCAAATGTAATTAAAACAGTAAACAACAAATGAATCAACAACTTTATGAAAATTAAACTAACCTAGAATGACCAATAGAACCAATTTATTAAGGAAATGAAAGATTACCGACTTGCACACTAAATTCTTTCAAGAATCTCACAAAGGAGTCTGTATTCAAGATTCTTGATCCAAGAAATTAACCCAAGAAATTGCTATTGAGTTAACCCTAAAAGCTTCTACAAGAAGCTATCTTAAATTGTTCAAAAAAACCTAAACTAGGGGTTGGAAAAATAGCCTAAAGAGGTTGAACAACTACCCACATGGCTGAGAAAAAGGCACACGCCTAAGAGAAACCCCCACGATAAAAATCTCTTCATTTGAGTATCAGCTTCGTGCTCCGTTTAGGCGAGCTAGTTACTCCACGCGCTAGAGCAAATCTTCAGGCGTTTTTCACACTAATGGCCCCTCTAGGTGGTCTTCACTCGACACTTAAGGTGGCTTCATTCGGCGAGTCTTCACAACCTTTTTTCAACAAGTTTGGCGATCAACAAAAATGTGCTTCTTTGAGGCGCTTCTCCAGTGTTTCTTTCTACAAGTTTAGGACATATGTGAAAGAATGAGGGGGGACTCAAATTTGAGATTTCCTCTCTCTTTTGGGTATTTACTAAAATAATCTCAATTAACAATTTGCTCTCAATTTTAATTTCCAATTGAAAAACACCAAAAGCTTAAGTTTAATAAATGAGCCAATGCCATATTTATAGAATAAAAAAAGAGATTCACTTGGGTTTAATTTAATTGGATCCATCGAATTAAAACCCCTAATTATTTATAAAATTAATTCCAACCTAATCCCTTAATTAATTAATGAGTCTTTTAATTATATTTAATTAATCCTAAACATATTTCAACACACTTAGGCAAATTAACATTTAATTCCTTTGTTGCCAACCAGAGTAGTAGCTCAACGATATCAATGTACATCCAATGACCAAAAGGTCATAGGTTCGAATCCTCTTACCCCCAATTGTTGTAACTAAAAAAAGCATATAATTCCTTTGTTATTGTTTAAAGTGCAAGCGAATTAATTATAACAATATCCATCACGTGGCTTTTCTTTAAATAAAAACATCACAATGTTAATTGCACTCTTATCATTCATATCAAAAGAAACTCATCAACTAATCTTTATCAACAATAACATATTAAAAAACTTATTCATAACCTTATCTATATTTTGCTCTAAAATAATCAAGGTAAAAATTGACATATGAAAAAGTATACTTAAAGCAAACATTGCCAACCATGTATTATTTATTTTCAAACATGCCTAATGTTTAACTAACCTTGTTACACAAACAATTAGAGAAAAAATATAAGTTGGTTACAAAATACTCCCTCCAATAATATTAATCTATTATACTCATTTGCCCTTATTAAATTCTACATGCCAAACACAATTTCTAAAAAAACATACATAAATTTCATAATACAATCTTTTAATGAAACACTGACAATCACATCTTTAACATAAAGTCAAATAAATCAATATTATAGACAAACAAAATTAAATAGGGATGCATTACAATCATAGGAGGAAAAGCAACATATAGTCACTACCATTTATACAACTCAACACACAAAGACTTCCTTCCTCCGTTGCTTCAGAAAAGAGAAGAGAGCCCGCACCTGAACCCGCAACTGCTGCCTCTACTCCGACAGCTACTTACTTTAGATGGTCAAGACCATCCACCTCCACTAAGCTACCCTTCTTTACAAAGCAAAAATTTCTAAGCTAGTTCCTGGTGGCAAAAATCTAATATTCCCTTAGATTTAGGATGATTAGTTAAAGGGTGATGACATACATTTTCCCTATTTTGTAACCTAAACTAGATTCAAACTAACAAATCTATTAATATGGATTTGAAACATTTTGGTTTAAACATAACTTATAGCCTAATACTAAATAGACAAGCCAAAGAAAAGTCACATTTCTTAGCAAACACAAATATAGATGGCAGGATTAGGAAACTACAATACCAAAACTCACATAGAGCTTTTAATTACATGACAACCTCAAGGCTCCTACTTTTATCCATAATACTAACTCTCTCTCCAAAGTTCTAGAATCCATTTTAATCCACTTTACCCATGAGTTATAAAATGTTTTTACATGATTGATCCACCTAACATGTATACTAAAAGAATGACATTTATTTAAAATAAAAAATAAAAACAATCTTCCCTTGTAAATCTATCAATAAAAAATACAAAACATATAACTCCATCAATAGTAAACATATTAGAATGATTCAACAAAATAGAAAATAGACAATCCAATTCATGCAAAAGGAAGTGACAATCTTTATTAAACTCTACTTTTCCATTGTACACATAGACAAAATATTCAACAATATTAAGGTCAACACTTTTAAGATTGAGAAAAAAAATTGTTGCTTAGTCAACTCATTAATCCCTAGCTCACTATCATGACCCAAACTTTAATGCCAACAAGTAGATTTAGACAAGTCAATTTCTTTACATAGGTTACTTGATCAACATACACCAATAGAATTTTCTAAAGCGTACAATGTATTATTTAGGAAACCTTTCAATAATTGTCATTCATGATATCCATTTCACCATTCTTGATCAATGGTGAAACCTAGCCGATCCAAGCATACCTAGAGATATTAAGTTCCTTCTAACGTCGCGTACTTAAGTTACCCCATTTAGAAGCATAATATTCCCATCATGAAGTCTAAGCCTAATTGTCTCTTCACCCTCTACCTTATAATTTTGGCCATTACCTAATATGGCTCTACCTCTTACTCTAATTTAGAAGTCTACTAGCCAATCTCTATTAGGTGTCATATGGAAAGAATATCTCGGATCTAAGACCTAAGACCTTGCCTCACAAGTGGAGCTAACTATCAACACTTCATTGTACTCCTCACTAATATTAACACCAATTGCCTCATTCTTTCCATTTCTCGTCCCAAATTTATTTGTAAGTTTCATACAATTACTCTTTATATAACCTACGTTATAACAATAGTAGTATTTCACATTACTAACTCCCCTAGAATTGGACCTACCATGATTCTTACCCTTATATTTTTTTTTATTGTTGTTATGATCCCTATTCTTGGACCTCCCTTTAACATACAAAGAGTCAAAATTCTATTTTTATTTTAACTCTTGGTCCTTTACTTTTATGGCGACAAGCACAACCACATAAGTTAAACTATCACTACCAAATTTCATGGCCGATTTAACATCGTAATATGCACCAGAAAGTGCATTAACTAATACTATGACATGATTTTCATCAGAAAAGACTTCTTATATATATTTTTCATTAAAAAAAATAATTTAATGAAATTCATTCAGATTTTCTTTCATGCTTTTATTGCTTTCCATCTCAAACTAAAAAAAAATCTAGACTTGAAATAGATCTTACTTGAGCGCTTTGGAAGGTTGTTTCAACCTTGCTCCATAACAAGAACACTATCTTATCTCCTCAAACTCACCGAATTATCGAGTCCGTAAGATGAAGGACAATCAAGCTATTTGCCACCTTGCCCAAATCCCAAAGTTACTACACGATCAAGCTTTTGGGAATGTCCTTTTTCGAAAGAGCGTGATCCTTTTGTGGTCAGAGCACGATAAGTATCTAGATTTTTCATAGATCAAAGTCACTTTTTTCGTCGAAAAGATCCACCTCAAATTCAGTAATCATCCTGAAATTTAAATCAAGAATACAATAGCTAGCGATGTACTTGTAAAGAAAAAAAAATTTCAAGCAAATAAAAGATTTCAAGTACTAAAGTATTATATATAAGCAAACAAAT
The DNA here is from genome assembly GCA_037833695.1 of Sechiopsis laciniata. Taxonomy (NCBI): domain Eukaryota; kingdom Viridiplantae; phylum Streptophyta; class Magnoliopsida; order Cucurbitales; family Cucurbitaceae; genus Sechiopsis; species Sechiopsis laciniata. The sequence goes on from JBBMKA010031000.1 coordinate 24,280, forward strand.
AAAGAATCAATTAAAAAAAAAAGTACTAGATGCAATACCAAAAAAACTTGTATTGAAGACTGCTAAGAATTTTACACACGAACATTACTTCAAAAAGTTCTCTAAACATGCAAGATTCTTAACCTAACTTTTTTAAAGAAAGAACATGCTCGATATATGGTGGAAACTAAAACTAGACTCTGATACCAAACTTCTGTAATTACTTCGAACCTACTCTAAGCCTTTATGAATTCTTTATATCAAATATACAATTTCTAAATTGAGATTACAAGATTTTGCTCATTCTTTAATAATTTTCTACGGCTAAAATAATATATCACCAACAAAATAAAAATTGCAACGATAAAGAGATCAACACAAGAATTTAGAATGATTTGGTCATCAGTCCTATGTCCACTTTGCCTAAGTTTTGGCTTAGTCGAGACAATATTATTAGAGGTTGTTTTACATTACATATATAAACAAATGTAATTAAAAAAGTAAACAAAAAAAAGAACACATCAAGACTATGGAAATTAAACTAACCTAGAATGAAAAATATAACAAATTAATTGAGGAAAGGAAAAATTACCACATTGCACACTAAATTCCTCTAAGAATCTCACTAAAGAGTTGACTTTTAAGATTCTTGATTCAAGGAATCAACCTAAGAAATTTCTACTGAGTAACCCCAAAAACCTCTACAAGATGCTGTCAACTATCTAAAAAAAAACCCAAAACAGGGGCTAGAAAATAGCCCCAAAGAGACTAAAAACTAGCTTACGTGGTTGAGAAAAAGACGTGCGCCTAAGAGAAACCCACGTGTGACGATATCTTCAGTCTGAGCAATAACTCTATTCATGAGAGCCAGTCATTCCACGCATCACATCGAATCTTCAGGCGATTTTTACACTAGTGGCTTCTCCAGGTGGTCTTGGTGTGACAGTCTAGGTGGCTTCACGCGACTAGTCTTCACGACTCTTTTTCAACACGTTTGGTGGTCAACAAAGAGATGGTTAAAGGTAGTTGACGACTTCAGTGGCCCCAAGTGGCGACAATTCTCAAGGCTGCAATTTCTTTTGAGGCTCTTCTCAAGCGTTTGTTTCCGTATGTTTTGGACAAATGTGAACGAATGAGAGGGGACTCCAATTTGGGGTTTCCTTTTTCTCTTGGGTATTTACTCAAATAATCTCAATTAACAATTCACTCTCAATTTTAACTTCCAATTGAAAAATACCTAAAGATTAAGTTTTATGAATGAGGCAATGCCATATTCATGGAATAGAAAAAAGGATCCACTTGGGTTTAATTGAATTGGATTCACCTAATTAAAACTTCTAATTAGTTATAAAACTAATTCCAACCTAATCCCTTAACTAATTAACGAGTCTTTTAATTAATCATAGATTAAAATGTATTTAATCCCAAACAAATTTAAATCCACTAAGGAAAATTAACATTTAATTCCATTGCTATTATTTAATGTACAAGCCAATTAATTCTAACAATGTAGCCAAAACATATTTATATAAATCTCTAAATAATGATATTTATATAAAACTTTTTGAATGATAAAAGTTGCTAGAATCATATACTTTGAATTATGTTGAATTATGTTCAATCAATGCAAAGTCCTTAAATTAATTTAAAACATTTTAGACTAATGTGGTATAATTGTATGAGTAAATAGTTGTTGCAAGAATGATAAAAAAATAACTCTACTTATTCATGTGTTTTTATAAAGAAATGAGAGTCGGAATTTGTTATTATTGTTGTTTGTATATTTTGATCATTTGAACATAGACAAAACCTCATGAAGATCTTTCAAAATTAATAGAATAGTTCAAAAAAGAAATTGAGATCAAAGTTCTTGGAAAATAAATATTTTTTTTGGTTTCCAAATTAAACATTTAACACGAGTTATTCATACATAAAGAAACTTATATATAGAAATATTTTTGAAAAGGTTTTATATGGAAAAGACACACCAATAGCATATTTCAATAGCAATTCAATCCCTCGATGTGAAAAAGAAAATATTTCGACTTCTAGAAAATAATGAAGAACTATTTGGATACAAAGTACATATAATCTTAGTACGATAAACACACTTATCTATCTTTCTAATAATACGTGATATGTATAACATTTTAAGTAAATTTATTAGCTAAATATAGTTTTTCTCTCATAAAAAGACAATGGAATGAAATTAAGCATGTACTTTGTTATCTTTGAAGAATAATTGGCAAGAGTTTATTTTATTCAAACAAATCAAACTTTGACATAACTTGTTAGGCAGATGCATGATATTTATTTGATCCTTAAAAACTTAGATCTCAAAATGGTTATGTATTCACGTGGAAGAACTATGATATCATGACGATTCGTAAAGCAGACTATTATAGTTATCTTTTCAAATCATGTTGAAGTTCTTGCAATTCATGAGATTAATTGAGAATGTGTATGGTTGTGATCAATGACTCGACATATTCATGGAACACATATGGCTTGTTGTTCACAAAATTATCCAACACACAAATTAAGAAAATGATAATTAAGGAGAATGATGACGTGGATGATTCAAGATTTTGTCGAAGAGAAATCCCTACTTCTATTTAAGCAAAAGTGTGTATGTAGTTTCCCAAAGAATGTGCAAGTATACACAGTCTTGTTGTAACAAGTTTTAATGTAAGTAAAGGTCATCTCCACAGTGATTAGTGATTAATGTCATGTTTAAGCAAAGTTTAGAGAGTCATGGTAACGGGGGAAAATTATTGTGATGGAGCTAAACTAAGTCTGCTAAAGTGAAATAACTTGGCTAAAGTGAAATAGATGCAAGGCACAAATGTCAAAGTAAGCAAGATGCTAAGAATGATGAACTAACTTTAATCAGATTAAAGGCATCGGAAGGAGGCTAGGATTTTTCGGAGAATTTTGCTCTAGCGAAATGGCATTATGCTAAGAAGCGAACAATTGATTTCGCTCTAACACAGGCTCTCTCGAGCACTTAGTCAGGTTCTCTCGAACTCAAACAAACAAGTAAACCAAGCAATCAGCATTAGGCAAACCTTATCTCTAAGTGTTCTTTTCAAATGCAAGTAAACTTAGCAAAACCTAATGTTATGACATGCAAGTTCGCTCTATTCCTTTTCTCTCGAAAGCGAAATAGAGTTAATACAAATGGCTAGATAAACAAAATGTATTTCAAGTTTAACACAACATGCATAAATAGTTCGACATCTTGCTACCTTTTTGCTTAAGCGAAATACTCCTACTCGTCTACTTCCTTTCGATTATGAACTTAGCTACTTATGATGAGAAATAGATTCAAAGCAAGGTAATAAACAAAGTTCATCTTCATCAATTAAAAAAATAGCAACGTTTGCTTACAAAAGCTATGCTAAATCAAAACTAAGAACAACTGGAAATGGAAGGTAAAAACGAATAAGTAAACAATGTTAAAACAAAACTACAAAAAACTTCAAAATTAAGCTAAAAGGACTAAGCTAACTAGAACACGACAAGAAAATTGATCGGAAAAGAAGCTAGACGATGAACTCTCCAGAAAAGTGGAGAATCTCTTTGGAAAATGGAGGACAGGCTTCAACGAAGACGAAGGGCTGCTATTTATAGAGTTTGCTTCAACGACAAGGTTCTGACACTATCTACTCCACGATCTGCCATGTCCCCTCTAGACCACTTCTGACACTCTCTGCTCCATGATTCGTGATCACGACCTTTTCCAGAGCGGACAGAAAGCAACGATTGCGATTTAATGTCTTTGCTTGGATCTTTGATACGTGTCTTTAACTTTAGATATTTTCCAAGCATCCAACTCCGTTGGATTCCATTTCACCTAAGTGAAACTTTTATCAACTTCAGCTTTTGCCTAAGCGAAACTTTTAGCAATTCTGCTTTCGCTCCCTGGGTTTACTGCAGCGAGATCAAAATATTAAGTTTATAGAATTCATACTTGAAATTCACACATTCATGCACTTTTGCTACAACCTCTAAAATATTATCCTAAACAGAAAACTATAGGTTTTTACATTTCGCCCAAATAGTTATGCTAAAGCGAAATAAATCAGCGAATTCATTTATGATGTAGCGAAATTTCCAGCGAAATACTACTATAATTAGCCAATAACTCGCAATTCTTGAGAGTTATCACTTGTCTTGTAGCAAATTATCCAACAAAATTATATAAAATAATACAACATGTTTAACACAAATCAAATGAGGGTTTATGTAGGAGATAAAATGAACATATCTTACCAAAGTTCTTCCACACCAGTGATCTTGAAGAAAATGAGGATATCACTATTCAACAATTTTTTTCAAAAGTTAACTTGACAGACTCATTTACAATTATATTACTTACTAGAACATTTGAGAAGTTGATACACAATAATTTTTCAAATGATAACTCGATGACTAAAAAATCTCAAGTATAAATGAGAGCCAAATCACTACTAGAAATATCATCTACTATGACATTTTGAAGTTTTCATTTTGCAAGAGAGGAGTAAAAGAGTGTTATTGAAGGTAAAATTTGCGCTTGAGTGAGAAAAGATTTAAGTTCATTTATAAAAAAACCCAAAATTGTGAATTTCTCCCCAATTTTAAATTTCTCCCAAAACCCAAAATCTTATCTCTTCCTCCTCGGTTTTTTTCTCATCTCCTTCAAATTTCAGATTCATTGCTCTTCATTCTCCTTCCGACAAACTTCTCTAGTTATTCCTCCCAATGTTGTCTTGCTTCCTCAATAGCAATTGAAAATTCAAGGCTGGTTCTCTATTTTTAATTTTTTTCATTTCTATGGAGCATCGTAAACAACATGCCCTTAGTCCGAGTCCGTGCTATTTGATTCTGCTTCCTATTGGTTATAAGGTGCCAGTTCCATGGCCCAAGAGTAAGGGATATGATGAGCTTGATTATTTGCCAAGGTTTGTTGATAATCTTTTTTTTTTTTTTTTCAAAATGATTTTTCTTGTTTTTGTTCTGATTTTTTTGAAATTGGAGTTTATTGTACTGTTCATTTCCTGCTTTCTCTAGTTATTGGAGCTGAGATTTTCTTGGTATAATTTGTGTTCTTCTCGTTTGAAATTGGTGATGATTTGTATTAATTATGAGAACCATATTTTTTTAGATTTGGCATGATAATATTCCTGCTTGTTGAATACAAGAAAGATCATGTATGTATATCTTCCTTTGGTAGTTGATTTTTATGAATCTAAGTTTGATTTGGTATCATTTGACTGAATTTGGAGCAGGCCTTATCAAATATTAAATGGTGGAAAACATCAGAGTTAACATAGATGTTGGCATGACTTTCCTTCTTGATAAAAACTTGCAAAGAAATTAAAACATAAATTATTGTTTGGCATCGAGCCATAAATTGTAGTTTTGATTAGGAATTTGGAGCAAGTAGTTCTCTGCTTTTTCGCTTCTACTCTACTGTGATTTGTGTTTTCTCTGCTAAGGTGCTTGGGGCTTCCCTCACCACGATTCACTTTCAAGTAGTACGCAACATCTAATATTTAATTACCATCATCTAAAATAAAGTTGACGCCAACCATCCACCACTAAGCGACGTTTTTATTGAAATTGGTATTTTTTTTTAACCATTTAAAAAATGGTTTATTTAAAAATTATTTGTAAAAATGATCTATTTAAAAATTATTTGTAAAAATGATCTTTAGTCTGTGTAGTTAAATGAAATGCTAGGATTCTTGTTGGATTTCTCCTATTTGACATTGTAGAAAAATTAGTTGGTGCTTACTATTTGTTCTAACTCTTCCTTGTTGTCGCATGGTTTTCTTAATTCAATATTGAGTTTTTTTTTTTTTTTTGATAGAAATTCAATATTGAGTATATGTATGGCTTTTGATGTAAAATTGTTTAATCATGGTATGGAATTATGATAGCTCTAAATAATAACCCTATTTAAGCCTCTGAACCACAACATTTCATTAGATTTAAGAGTATCAATTTGCATTTCAAGATAAATAAATGAGTAATATCACATAAGTTCTGCATGTTGAGATAAATTTGGATGCATGTCAAAAGTAGGATTACAATGCGATTAAGTACATCAATTTACACGCATGCATGAAGAAAAACACATGATTACTTGAAAGATTCGCTAATATGCTAAATGCACAGGGGAAAAACACATGACATCGTATTGCATCCTAGAAGAATGTGTGGATGGCTCGTAACAAGCAGAAAAGGAAAGTTCCTAAATTGCGAAATCATTAGGACAAAATTGGAAGTTGCTGTCAATCGAATAAATCAGAAAGAAAAGTCCTCGTAGTAATTGAACGTGATTAACAAGAAACCACAGATGTCTATAAATCACTGATGGATTGAAGACCAAAGTGTACTAATTCTGGCAGGGAGCTACCGTGGATGTATTTTGAGATCTTCGGGGTCTCGATGAAGACCCTAGCCATTTTTGTTCATCTGTAACCCTGAGGAGCTAGTACCATAGTGTCTGTTGGTGGAAGAACTCGTTAGTGAATTTCTTATTGTAACTAGTAGGAGTAGGTTGTAATGCTTCTTTGAAATTAATAGTATGCATAATTATTTCAGACCTGATCACCTTTAAGCAGTTCATGAATAACATTATTATCAAAAAGCATTATTAGGAAAATCATGTAATGCTAACAATTAATTCAAGCTAAAGACAAGAGAGAGATAAGTTAATAAGGGTGGCGGTTGTTTCATTAGCAAGGATAGATTGATAGTCCACCTGCAACTTACTTGTCATTTGCCTTGGAAAAGGGAACGACAAGGGCTTAGCCTAACCTAAATCGCTAGGCAATACCTCGTCTGTGGTATTTAAGATGAGAGTTAGGAATAATATTCTCACTAGTTGTATACGCAATGCTAGGTTGCAAAGTAAACTTACGGGCCATGTACTGGTGAGCTGCAGTTGAGAATTTCGGGAGAGAGCTCAAAGTAAAGTACAACATGTATTGATATTTTCATCACCACTTGCCTTGAGAATGAATTACTTATTTCGTTACATCGATTTCCTGTTAGTTCATTTCATTCAAACTTAGGTAGGGAACCTGTTGTAGATTACATGTTATGATTATAAGTGTTTAGATTTTATAATGCTACATTAAACACTAAGGGTAGATTGCAATGAACTTGGAAGAGGAAACTGGCGGGAGACGTAGCAGGTTACGAATAGCCTGATGCAAAGTCTTTCCTATCATTAAAGGGGTTTAGATTAACCCTCGCATGCGAAGCCTAGAGCCATTATGAGGTACCACAATGGAGGTTGGGTGGCCGAAAATATAATGAGTGCAGAAGCAGTCATTAAGTTTAGGGAAGCATGAAATCGAAGCACAAGCTTCACATGATTAACATCTTTTTGCATCTACTTTCGTCCTAATTCTATTTACATTCACATTTCTTATATTCTAGAAAACCAAAATTTCAAACCACCTTAACCATGTTTGTTTTCCTATAGTGACTCTCGAATTACACTTATTAATTAAAAACTCTTTATGGAGAATGATAAAATAAATACTTATCCCTTTCCGCGATTCGGTTGCGTATACTTGCACACTGCTGCGATTTTAGAACATTGGTTTTAGCAATAGCATCTTAATTTAGAATCAATTTAAACGAATAAGATACATAGCAGATCATAATCGCACTGGTCAAATTTGCTTTCCATTTTTCGTTTAAGATATGTTTGATGATTAGGTTGTTTCGTTCTGCCCTGTAATGAATTATTTTGTATTTTGAATATATTAGTTGAATGATGCCTTTCTTCTGTGTAGATAAATTAAATGGTAGAAGGTTTGTTAGATTTCTTCTGTTGGACATTGATCGGTTCACAACTGCTTGGATAAAAGTGATACTAATCTGATTAATTTAAGCATTTGCTAGACAATGTTTCAAGCATTGAACAGATTAATTCGCAAGTATACACAATCGTTTATAGTCAAGTGATAAGTTACAAGTCATTCACCTTAGAGACTGATTTATCTAAATAAGCGTTGGTTGAGAAGTCAAGTACAGAAAAGTAAAGGAAATTTTGATGGTTTATTATACTAAATATTAGACTAAAAACTATACAACCATAGTAGTGAAACAGATGCAGTAAACACTGAAAATATAAATGTAAATAGTAATACATTCAATGCTCTAAACTTCAAAGAAACACCCAATAAACAACAGTCACAATGTATACAGACGCTGCTATGAAGGTAGTAAACAGAAATGTAGAAATGCAGAAAAATAGGGGAAATAATCCAAATAGGAGAATAGGCTGCGGTTAAGGCTAGCGAATGCGGTTAACATGCATCAAGAGTAAGTTTATGGTGAGAAGAGAACTCCACACAAAACGTGATCAAATGCTCTTTCTCAAGATGTGATAACTCTCAAGAAGTGGGAGTTAATTGACTAGGTATGTATGCGTTAATGAAGGATTTCACAAGGTTTTAGACCCAAACTAACAACATAGATAGATTTAGCGAGAATATGAGAATTTTAATGGTTGTTATTTTTGAAGATACCTTTCCCTGAAGCGAAGTGAGAAAGGCGAACACGAATCAATAGTTAGTTGAGAAACACCCTCGATGCATGGCAAAATCTGAAGAGAAGTAAAAGCCGCATCGTAGCCATTTATACACATTGTCGAGCGGAAAAAGTGGAACGAGGATAGATCGTGGGGCATATGCGTAGATTGCAGACGCAGTAACAAAGGCCTTTAAAAGCAAACCTGCGTCGATTGAAAAAGGGGTTAAAAGATTGAGAGATCAGATGAGATTTGGAGTTTTGTGACATTGCTTTGGTTATTTTGCATGCCTGACTACACCAAAGATTTGGCAGAGCTCAGCCATCGTCACTTTTACAGCATTCAGTATTTCTTTACTTAGTTATTTTGCTATTGTGTACTTTTTTTTTTAATTTTTATTAAATTCAGTAGCTCATAGGATTTTATTGACTCTGTTTATTTAGTTTCTAATGGAAAGTTATTATTTCATCTCGCTGGTTTCATTTATGAGCATGAGTAGCTAAATTTATCTCAGAAATAGTAAAGTTTTATGTAGTTCGCTTGCACGTAAGAAGTAGGAAAAGCTAAGTTCAAATGCATGTAAGTTTGTTTGCATATTATTATCGAGAAATTGTGTAATTAGGTATCCAATACCTTACCACTTTCCCAGAATATCACAGAATAATAACAAATACCAAATGGATAGTATTAACAGTAGAAACTAAATATATTTCATATAATAGGAAGGATCCAGCCACTTGACTATAAACACTAATGGAAATAACAAGACAAGATAATAAAAAAAACGATAAGCTAACCGGCGATGTTCGAGAGCCACCGGAACTTCTCCTCCAAGTCACTATGACCTAGCCTCCACAAAATAAGACCCCCTCAACTCTCCTTTCATTACACTATTTTTACTCATTTTAACTTCATCCGCTTCCATACCTTTTTCCTCTGGTTCGTCATATTTTAATTCTTTTTTTTTTTCTTCTGATTTTTGCATCACTGTATCAGCATCGACTATATCCTCTTCGTTAACTAGCTCCACCTTCCGATCCTCCTCTGGGCCTCCTTCTACTCCTCTTCGTTATCCATAACACTATCCTTGTTTTCTCCGGAATGAAATGTGCTCTGATACCAATTTGTAAAGTATCCAATACCTTACCACTTTTCCAAAATACAATAATAAATACCAAATGGATAGAAATAACAGTAGAAACTAAATATATTTCATATAACAGGAAGGATCCAGCCACTTCACTATAAACACTAATGGAAATAACAAGACAAGATAATAAAAGAAACGATAAGTTAACCGGCGATGTTCGAGAGCCACCGGAACTTCTCCTCCAAGTCACTATGACCTAGCCTCCACAAAATAAGACCCCCTCCACTCTCCTTTCATTACACTATTTATACCCCACAAGAGTCTCCCTCTTCCCCCTTCCCCAAGATGCCCTATCAAGGAATTACCCAATTTGCCCTTTCTAAAATATTGACATAACTTGGCGCCTTTACAATCCCTTACAAATTGCTGTATGATTTGATTTCGCTTCGAGAGGAGGAAATTAGGTGAAGTTGCATGTATACATTAGGTTTGTTAAATTAGCACTTGCAATTCAACTTACTTAGAGATAAAAAGTACTAGTGTGTTAGCTCAAGTATTAATGAAAATTGAGAGGTTCGAGAGAATTCATGCTACATTAATTCGAACTTACTGTCTTACCGCATTGGCGATTTATATCTCTTAACTTTTTTTCTGATGATTAATTATTTCTTATGCCTGTTTAGTTATAATTCATTTATTCAACCCTTTAAAATTTCACATTCCTTGATTTATTAACTCTTGTTTGGTAGCATAAACAACTAGGTTTGAATTTTCCTGAGGAGATGATCTTTACTTATTAAAACTTGCTATAACGAATTGTGTACACTTGCACACGCAGCGAAAAGGACTTCTACTTCCTTAACCCTTCGCTAGTGCGAACGTGCAGTGAAAACCTATAATCACTTTTTGCACAACAAGTTTTTGGCGCCGTTGCCACGTAAATTATTAATTGATTTTTTTTTTTTTTTTTGTGAGAGTAGTTAAACATTCAAGCTAATCTCTGATAATTCTCTTACAGGTAAATCTGGGCGTGTATGCGCATGTAATTTACTGTTCCGTTAGATCTAGAACCTGAGCGAAGTATACATTTCTAGATCTAAGAGAGAAGAAGAGCAGTTATGAATCACGACAATATTGTGGCAGAAGATGTTGAAGAACATTAGCAGGCGGTGACACATAACGGACTAGGAGATCAGCATTTCGCTAACCCTATTATGATGGCAAATAATAGGGATGGTGCTGTTAGAGCTTACGCCGTGCCTAATTTTACAGAATTATAGAGAGGCATGATAAGTTCCGACATTGGGGCACGAGCATTTAAATTTAAGCCAATGATGAACACATTGCTTTAGTAGAAGACGAAGTTTCATGAATTGGCGAACGAGGATTCACATAACCATTTGTGGGAGTTCATGGGTGTTTGTGATTCATTCATCATTCTAGATGTCACCCAGCAAAATCTGCAATTACATCTGTTCTCCCATTCACTGCAAGGAAAGGCAAAGGAGTAACTAATCACAGTAAATGGGTTAGAAGATATCACTTGGGAAGAACTCGCTAAGCGGTTCTTACTGAAGTATTTTCCACCCAAAAAGCTTATGAAAATTTGAGATGACATCATGACATTCAGGCAAGAAACTGGTGAATCTATTGCTAAAGCCTGGGATCGCTTCAAGGTGATTGAGCGAAAATGCCCGCACATTGGAATTCTTTGCTACAGCTGGAATATTTTTACGGGGGTTTAAGTGAAGTTGCTCAATTGGTGCTGGATGCTTCAGAAAATAGAGCACTTTAATCGAAGATGTACAATCAAGCCTTGGAAATAGTGGAGCGAATAGCTCTAAATACAAGCTAGTGGAAGGATGATGTGCGAAAAGAAGGCAGAGCCAGGGTAAAAATTGAAACAGGAAATGGCCCGTTGCTGAGACAACAGTTGGCTGAGATGCGCGAGATGTTGCTAAATATGCAACACGCAAACACTAAAGCAACAATACAGAGTATTAACTCACCACAATTCGCTTGTACGAATAACCAACCATAAGTATCTCTGACAGAGTCATGTGTTGTGTACGGTGATGCACACTCTTATGAAGATTGTCCTTACAACACAGCTTCAGTATGTTTCACTAATGGTCAACAAGCGAATCGCCAGAACAATCCGTTCTCCAACACTTACAATGGTGGATGGAGAAATCATCCTAATTTGTCATGGACTAACCAAGGAAATAGTGGAGGTTCAGGTAAATCAAATTATCAACAAAGACAGAATGATAATTCACATGGATTTCAAGTTGCGAACGGTCAACAAGGGCAGAATCCTAATTCATTCCAAAATCTTCCATATCAAAGAAATACCGCACCACAACATAACAATCAACAATTTTCCAACAATGCAATGGAGAATATGTTGAGAGAATTTATGTAGAATCAACAAGCTACAATTAGAAATTTGGAAGTACAGATGGGTCAACTGGCGACAGAGATTAGGTAGAGACCATTAGGAAAACTGCCCTCTAATACTAAACCTGTTCGGCGAGAGGGAAAGGAATAAATTAAGGCAATCACAACTATTGACGATGACATTGAATTCGCCCAAGTTAATTCTAAGATCAAATTCGCGAAGGTGATCGTAGCGGTGAATACTAAAATTATCAAACTTGATCTTGTAGAATCTAGCCAAATAGAAGCGAAGTCACTTGAAATCGAGGTAATCGAGTTCATACCTCCACCACCTCATTTTTCACAAAGGCTTAAGAAGAAGCAAATTGGCGAGCAATATAAGAAGTTCATCGATATTCTGAAAGGCATCCATATTAACATTCTATTGATTGATGCTTTAGTCAAATGCCTAACCATGCGAAATTCCTCAAGGAAGAGTTATCAAAGAAAGGGAAATTTGAAGAGTTTAAAATTGTTTTGCTGAACGAAGAATGCAGTGTGTTGGTATAAAAGAAGTTACCAGCAAAAGAAGCTGATCTAGGAGCCTTTACAATCCCAATTTCAATTGGTGGAAAGCATGTTGGAAAGGCATTATGCAATCTTGGGGCAAGCATCAATTTGATGCCATTATCTGTTTACAAACAGTTTGGCATTGGAAAAGCTCGACTGACACCATGACAATCCAACTTGCTGATAGATCGATCACCCGACCAGAGGGAAAGATTGAGGACATCCTCATTCAGGTAGAAAAATTATTTTTTCCTACTGACTTTATAATTTTAGATTATGATGCAGATGAGGATGTTCCCACTATCTTAGGTCAACCTTTCCTGAAGACTAGATGCACGCTTGTGGACATTTATGAGGGAACCATTACGCTGAGAATGAATAGTGATGAAATTAAGTTCAAAATCTATAACTCGATGAGGCAGCCAGCAAAAAGCGAAGAGTGTTCATCGATGAACACTTTAGAGGAAATACTAGATCAAGAGACGCTGGAATTCACAGCCATTGACGAAGATGACGAAGAAGAAATGCTAAAGGATGAACTCAAGGTTTATGAGATTCGAAATTGTTTTAACGACTCACTAAATCTTAATGACAGGATTACTTCGCTAATGAAACCATCTATAGAAAAGCAACCAGTACTAGAACTTAAATTGTTGCTAGATCACTTGAAGTACATTTTTCCTTGCGAAGTTGAAACACTGCCAATTATAATCTTAGCGAACATGTCCCTTGAGAATGAGGAATTATTGGTCACAATGCTGAAGTAGCACAAGGGAACGATCGGCTGAACTCTAGCTGATTTGAAGGGAATTAACCTATCATACTGCATGCATAAAATTCAGTTGGTGGACGAGGGGTTTAGCACAGTGAGGCATCAACGAAGGTTGAATCTGGCCATGAAAGAAGTGGTCAAGAAAGAAGTTATCAGGTGGCTTGATGTTGGCGTCATTTACCCGATCGCTGACAACAAAGGGTAAGTCTAGTGCAGTATGTACCTAAGAAAGGTAGAACTACAATAGTCAAGAACGACAACAATGAGTTGATTCCTACGCGAACAGTCACTAGTTGGCGAGTTTGTATCGATTACCGAAAGTTGAATGCTGCTACGAAAAAAAATCACTTTCCACTTTCATATATTGATCAAATGCTGGATCGAGTCGCGGGGCAAGAATATTACTATTTTTTGAGTGGATACTCGAGGTAAAATCAAATAACAATCAACCCAGAAGAGCAAGAGAAGATGACTTTTACAAGTCCTTATGGCATATTAGCTTTGTAGCGAATGCCATTTGATCTATGCAATGCCCTAACGACGTTTCAATGATGTATGATGGCCATTTTTTCGGATATGATTGAGAAAAGTGTAGATATTTTCATGGATGATTTTACAGTGTTCGGTTCTTCATTCTCAGTTTGCTTTGAAAACCTAAGAAAAATATTGAAAAGATACAAAGAGACAAATCTAGTACTCAATTGGGAAAAGTGCCACTTTATGGTTATTGAGGGCATTGTTTTAGGACATCGAATCTCAAAGGACAGAATGGAAGTGGATTGAGCAAAAATTGAAGTAATTGAGAAGTTGGAGCAGCCAACCAATGTTAAGGGAATTCACAGTTTTCTCGCCCATGCTAGGTTTTATCGCCGATTCATCAAGGACTTCTCTAAGATAGCGAAGCCATTGTGCAAACTATTGGAGCAAGATCGCCCATTTGTTTTCAATGATGCATGTGATTTTTGGGTTTGAAAAAATTGTTAGTATTAGCACCAATAATTGCAACTCTTAAGTGGGATAAACCTTTTTGCATTATGTGCAATGCAAATGATTACTCCATTGGGGCAATGCTGGGGCAGAAGGGTGAAAAACTTATTCACCCTATCTACCATGCTAGTAAAATGATGAACGACGCTAAGAAAAATTACACCACAATGGAGAAGGAATTTCCAACGGAGAAGGAATTTCTCACGATGGTATTTGCGTTAGATAAGTTTCGATCTTATTTATTTGGAGCTAAAATAACTGTTTTTCTTATCATGCAGCTATCAAGTATTTACTCAAAAAGCCCAACGTGAAACCCAGATTGCTGAGATGGGTGTTGTTACTTCAGGAATTTGATGTGGAAATCATTGACAAGAAAGGTTGTGAAAATGTGATCGTTGATCATTTATCACGAATTGAATATAAAGGATAATCCATAAAGTGTGGGAAAATTAGAGACTCATTTCCAGATGAACAACTATGTGTCCTCAAATCCACTTCACCCGACAAGTTACCATGGTTCGCTGACATAGCAAACTACTTAGCGAGTGGTTTAGTACCTTAAGATTTCAATTACCAGCAACAAAAACATTTTTTACACGATGTCAAAAAATATATATGGGATGAACCTTACTTGTACAAACAATGTGCTGACAATATAATTCGCAGGTGCGTGTTAGAGAGTGAAGCAAAGGAAATCAGTGCAGAATGCCATGCGGAGCATAAGCGGGACATTATGGAGGAGCTAAAACTGCGGCCAAGGTATTCCAAATTGGTTATTTTTGGCCTACAATTTTTAAGGATGCATATTTTTTAGCGAAATCTTGTGATCAATGTGAGCGACTTGGAAATATAAGTAGGAGAGATGAAATGCCTCTAAAATACATTTTAGAGATCGAAATCTTTGATGTTTGAGGGATAGATTTTATGGGTCCCTTTCTAAATTCACATGGAAATATTTATATACTTGTCGCGGTAGATTATGCTTCTAAGTGGGTTGAAGCAGTGGCGTGCGTGAAGAATGACTCGCGAATAGTTATTAAATTTTTGCATAAGCAGATTTTCACAGGCTTTGGAACTTTACGTGCTTTAATTAGCAATGGAGGTACTCATTTTATTAATCGAACTTTAACATCAGTCTTGTAGAAGTATAATATACGCCATAAAATCGCGACAGCGTATCACCCTCAAACAAATGGCCAGGCAGAAGTTTCTAATCGTGAGATCAAGCGAATTCTAGAGATAGTGGTAAGTCCAAATAGAAAAGATTGGGCGATTAAGTTAGATGATGCACTGTGGGCTTACCGCACAACACATAAAACACCATCGGGGATGTCTCCATTTCGCTTAGTTTTTGGGAAAGCATGTCATTTACCCTTAGAATTAGAACATAAGGCATATTGGACAATAAAAGAGTTGAATGTGGGTTCTATAGGAATTGGACCAACTAGAAAACCCCAACTTTTAGAACTTGAGGAATTGAGGTAATTTTCGTACGAAAATGCCAAGTTATATAAGGAGAAAACTAAACATTAGCATGATGAGCGAATTAAGCTAAAACAATTCCAACCAGGTTAGAAAGTATTATTATTCAATTCGAGACTAAGGCTTTTTTCAGGAAAACTAAAATCTAAATGGTCAGGATCGTTTGTAGTTATTTAGGTACATCAGAATGGAGCAGTCTTGGTGAAGAATGAAGCAGACAATTTGGAGTTTATGGTGAATGGACACAGTCTCAAACACTATTATGGCGAGGAATCCCGAGCTGGGAATTCTCCCATCTCATCGATACTTGATCGGGTAGGTAGTAGGCTCAAGCGAACGGTACGCGAATGTCTTATTTTCTTGTTTTTGCTTGCAGCCAGGTTAGTATGTCTGTACATAATATATTTGATGTTTTCTTGAATTGTATTTCTGTTGTTTGAAATTGTACTTGTTTTAAGTGTGGGTAGTAGGGTTCACTAGTCTGTAATGTAGCGAATGCGAGTATAAGAAAGAATAAGGGTAGCAATGAAGTCAATTACCGATGTCATTAGGATAGACCCTAACCTAACATGCGTTCATCACATGGTTATGAAGCCACCACGTGTAGGGTCGAGCTGAGAGATCTAACGGCTGGTAGTTCGCTGCAGCCAAATGGCAGTTCGTCTCTCAGAATGTGGAACAACATTCTCTCCCTATAAAACCACCACTTCACTTATTCTAAAAAAATTTATGCATCCAAATTTCAAATTCTTCATTCTCTCCCTCGCAACCCAGAATCCGATCAAGTTTATGATCAGTTCCTCTTCAATTTATTTGAGGTCATTTAGATAACACGTCAAAAGTTCCCTCATCCACTAATCTGACCAAGTCTACAACTCCAAGGATTCTCGCTCAAGTGAAGAATCCAGCTAACAAGGCCAGTGGATCAAGACCCAAGGAAATCAATTTGAAGAGGAAAACAACAGAGAAACAAACTGAATGAGTAGAAGAAGATGAGCCGACAATGCTTGAAGAAGTCGTAGCTCAAATCATTGAGTCGACCTATAAAGAGTTGGCCAAAATAGTGCGGGCTTTAAAGGCAAAGTTGAAGAGAAAAGCCTTGATTGCTGAGACTGAAGCCGATCAAACTAAGCAAAGGAAAATTTTAGGCTTAGACCAAGGGCTACCATAGTGATAATTCGGGAGGCGGAGTTAGAAGAAAGGGCGAATGTGGAATCACATACAGGTGCCACCATGTATCGCTGAAGCGAATGAAGCTGCAGACGATTTTGACCAGCGAATTACTCCATCGCAATAAGATCAAATCGTGGGTCAGTCAGAAAGGTTGCTAGCCATGCTAACCTTTAGTGCAGAGGGAGGGGACCCGTGAACCCGTACTTCGTAACCGCTAATTTCCCAACAATCCATTGCTCTAGTCATTCCTACAGCGAAGTAGTAGATGAGGCATTCATCATGGAGGGGAACATTCCTGCCAACTCTTCTAGTGAACCACCAATTAACGAAAATTCAACAGATGATGAATTTGTCGCTAACACTCCAAAAGCGACATAAGGAAATGTGTTCACAGGGGCGAATGAGGTTGACCATGATGAAGTGAGAGATCAATCAGAACATGATTTGGATGCAATGTTGGAGGAAGGAATGAATATAGGGATGATGGATGAAGATTTTCTGCATGAAGACGCAGCAGATAAACCAAGGAATGAACCTTTGGCCTAGGAAATTAGAGTCAAGATCGCTTACGACATGACAACGAAAGGCAATAATCATCCATTTACAAAAAAAGATGCTCAAACGCTGGTTGAAAATCGTGAAAACATTGAACATAAATGAGAAAAAAATTCAATTAAAACCAGTATTGGGTGAACAAGGTTTTGCAGGCACATTCGCGAATTATCCGCCAACAGTTCGACATGAAATTGAGCAGCAAAGTTGGGAGGAATTCTATGTTCCTTGGGTAGAAGCAAGGATTAAATGGGCAATTGGCTTCTTTGTCGGCATCATTGATCGCAACACTCACATATCATTTGTGCAAGCCAAGAAAATCGATTGGAGTTCATCTGCTTGGAATAAACTATTTGAGTTGCCTGATGAAGAGTCTGATTATGACATCCTCATTCAAACGTGCACCCAAGAAGATTTGGAGGACTACATTGAAACAATCGAATGCGAGGGGGTGAAATAGTATGTCGGGTTGAAGTAAGTAAAATTCCTATCATCTGATCTTAATGCAGAAGCAAAGTTTTCGGCAACTTTCATAAATCGAGTTTGATGCCAACTACGCACGACTCTACATTGACTTAAGATCGCGTGTTGTTGATCTACTGTATCATGGCAGGACATTCAGTCAATGTTGGCCGCATAATCGAGGAAAACATTTATCTGTGGGCTGGGGGCGAAAAGAAAGTGAGCCATGTAATTTTTCCTCATTTCATTTCGGCCCTATGTCCACACCAAGGTCTTAAGCAAAGACCTAGTAACCGAAAGTTGATTTGATGGAAACCAATTCCTCCACAACTTAAACCAATTCCTCGTCGAGCGCACCAAAGTGAAAAAGGTCTAGCGACAACCAACTCCATGCCTACGAGTCTCGATGAAGTGTTAAAGACGCAGCAGATGATTTTGGTTGAACAACAAGACGCAAAGGCTCGCCAAATAGCCTTCTACAAATACTTCTCTGTTCACGACAAAACCATCCAAGTTTTCTTCAGCCTAATAGAAAATGGGCCTCATCTGCCCGCTTTCGTAAATTAGGTGTTAGATCGGCGAACATTAGGGGACGAAAGTGATTAAATGTTAAATTTCTATTTGTTTCCCATCCGTTGTTCACTTATATTTTGCTTAATATCAATGTTTCTATCTTTAATTCGGTATTTGTATATAACTGACTGATCATTCTGTTCCAATTGTGTTGATTCGCATGTTCATGTATCGTACACTCACCTTATCTTCAATTTGGTAGTGTTAGGGTTCTATGCCAAGTAAATTATTATAATTTGAGCAGGTGAACAATTTTTTTCCCAGTCAACATGTTTGATAAAATGTAGTGTTTCAATGTTGTGATACACAGTTCACATTTTGAAGCGAACTATTGCGAGTTGTTCTTATTCAATCCCAACAATTTTCATAATTTTCACCGTCTTATTTGCGATTCCATAGCTTGAAGCCAATTTAACCACGTATCTTTGCCTGATCTTTCTATGCAAACTCTAAGTTTGGGGGTGTGAGTGTTTCATTGGGACAATGAAAGTTCAAGTATGAGAGTGAGCGTACTTAGGCAGCGAGCCTCATAATCAAGTTTGCTAGTAACTATGAGTGTGTCAGTAAATTATTTAAATAAAACTTTTGTGTATGATAACAGATATGCTCTTTTACTGAAAATGTTTGAGAGGATATACAAGCAACTAGGGGGTACAAAAATCTGCCTAACACAAATCTTACTTCGAAAAGATATTGAGAAGCGAAGCGAAACAAAGGGCTAGTAGCCCAAGTTTGGAACTTTCTCTCGTCCTTCACAAATAAGAGATTGAAAGTCCACGAACTGTAAAAGGAGAGCATTTGCTTCGACAAAAAAAAGCCATTCTTTAAAGCGAGTGATGAGAGTTAGGTAAGTGATTCTTTGGTTTGAGTTAGCAAAAGGATTATGGAACCAATATATAGAGGTTGCTAATTATGATTATTCGCGGAAGTGAATAAGAGCGTACTTTCATAATAGCTTATCGATTTTTACAGTGCTAATAGCATGGCCTAATTATACAGCATGTTGACTTCAAAATTTTACTGTATCATCTGTTTGCTTTGTTATGATTTCAGCTGACATAGGAGAATAACATCTGCTGTTGCGAAGGTAAGAACTCTATGGAATTAAAGTACCATTCTGGTATGTTAATTACTCGAGACGCGTAATAATTCAAGTTTGGGGGTGTGATAACTCTCAAGAAGTGGGAGTTAATTAACTAGGTATGTATGCTTTAATGAAGCATTTCGCTAGGTTTTAGACCCAAACTAACAACATAGTTCGCTATAAATGATCACAAAGGTGAAACAAAGAATCTTACAGTTTTCTGAGTAAGATGAAGGTCTTTAGATCGATTTAGCAAGAAAATGAGCATTTTAACGGTTGTTGTTTTTTAAGATACCTTTCACTGAAGTGAAGCAAGAACGGCCAACATGAATCAATAATTAGTCGGGAAACACCCAAAACGGGTGGAAAAATCTGAAGAGAAGTACAAGTCACATCGTAGCCATGTATACATGTCGTTAAGCAGAAAAAGTGGAACGAGGATAGATCGTGGGGCATATGCGTAGATTGTGAACGCAGTAACGAAGACCTTTAAAAGCAAACCTGCATCGATTGAAAAAGGGGTTGAAAGATTGAGAGATCAGAAGAGATTTGGAGTTTTGTGACACTGCTCTGGTTATTTTGCATGCCTGGCTACACCGAAGATTTGTCAGAGCTCAACCATCCACACTTTATAACATTCAGTATTTCTTTACTTAGTTATTTCGCTATTGTGTACTTTTGTTGTTAAATTCAGTAGTTATAGGATTTTATTGACTCTGTTTATTTAGTTTCTAATGGAAAGTTATTATTTAATCTCGCTGGTTTCATTTATGAGCATGAGTAGCTAAATTTCTTTAAGAAATAGTAAAGTTTTATGTAGTTCGCTTGCACGTAAGAAGTAGGAAAAGCCAAGTTGAAATGCATGTAAGTTTGTTTGTATATTGTTATTGAGAAATTGTTGTATGATCTGATTTCGCTTCGAGAGGAGGAAATTAGGCGAAGTTGCATGTATACATTAGGTTTGTTAAATTAGCACTTGCAATTCAACTTAGTTAGAGATAAAGAGTTTTAGTGTGTTAGCTCAAGTATTAATGGAAATTGAGAGGTTCGAGAGAATTCACGCTACATTAATTCTAACTTACTGTCTTACTGCATTGGCGATTTATATGACTCTTAACTATTTTTCTAATGATTAATTATTTCTTGTACCTGTTTAGTTATAATTCGTTTATTCAACACTTTAAAATTTCACATTCCTTGATCTATTTAACTCTTGTTTGGTAGCATAAACAAATAGATTTAAATTTCCCTGAGGAGATGATCTTTACTTATTAAAACTTACTATAACGAATTGTGTACACTTGCACACGCAGCGAAAAAGACTTCTACTTGTTTAACCCTTCGCCAGCGCAGACGTGCAGCGAAAACCTATAATCACTTTTTGCACAATAAGATGCATTCACTAAGAACATCAGCTCTCGTATCTACTTTTGAAGCATTAAAACAGTGAAATGTGCACTAGTGGGATGATTACCTTTAATCTACCCCTTTAACATGCAAGAGCTCTTAACTAATGGACCTAGATAGTAGATCTCTACTCCTCCTCTCTCTAGAGATGAAGTGATAAGCAAACATGAATAGATTGCCAATCGAAATATGCTTTTAATATAAATACCTACCATGTCTTAGCTCAATATCCCCCAATTATCTAAGATACAATACAACACACACTCTTCCCCTAACCTCCACCTAAATGAGTTTAGCTCATGCTCCTGATGAAAAGAACAAAAACAAAGTATGATGATGCAGAGAACATTATGTAGCCAATACCCAACATGGAGAAGAACACAAAAAAGCAAAGAAGAAAACAATATAGTTCTATAAGAGACTAAAATGAGCTACAAGCTAAAATCTAAAGGTTCGTTTATGCACACACTAACAATGGCAGAAATAACAACTTGAAATAAATGATGGAAAGTAAATCTATTCTAAGCAATCAGAAAGAAAGTTGCAGAAAATAGAGTAAAAAATGTCAATAGCCCAGTGTTTCCTAGAAAAATATGCAGCATCTTCGTTCCTTCTTCTTTTCTAAGCATCCACACTTTTCATCTCCCAAAATGATTCTTTATAAAGCTTTTTAACCTTCATAGATCAACGACCCAAATTCTAGGAAAAAAATAGCCTTAAATTCCTCTCTCAGCCGACCAGGTCTAAAGGCTTCAGGGGGGGACAACGCGCCCACCATCTCTTCTCCATCTGGCAATCATAGAGAATTCAGTTTTTCCAGAATTGCCTTGCTTCCGAGGACCGAATGTTCTAGACATTGCCATGCTCTTCAATCAGCTTCAGCTAACTCTTTATCTATAACGCCTTGCTCGATCTCTTAATCACTCCAATAACCCTGCAATGATAATAAACACTCAGCGAGACAGAGATTCTACAAATGGTCTTGAAAAAGCTCGAAACATTCATCTTTTCAGCATTAAACTCTTTATTATCCTAACTTTCTAATCCTAGCCTCTTATCCTACATGCATTGTATTCCAAGTATAATTCACTATCTTTAGGTGATTCTAGCCATCCAATTTAAGATAATAATGTGAGATTCTTTGTTAAAAACACCTTAACTGAGGACAATTTGAGAACTATCAGACATTGTTGTAAGAATAGTTGGTTTTGTTTACTTTTTGGTGGGAGATTGTTTTCATGTGGATTTTTCTTAAGACGCAAGTCATAGGAAGTCTTCCAGATTCTTCTTAAGGTAGGTACCTTGATTATTATCTTATTTCTTTAGCTTCAAGATAAGTTTAATAAATTTTAAGGTTGAAATAAAAAACCAGATAATAAATTTCCAAGGTTCAAGGTTGAAATCAAAGTCACTTATTGATGTTTGTGACTATGTAGAACCTAAGTTACCACATGTACTTTTTAGTTCACACTCGCACAAGTATACGCAGTCTGCAGCATGTAATAAGTAAATTACCGATCTCCACAGTGACTGTAATTTATCAAGGATGGTGTTTAGAAAATAGAATAAAAGTAATAAATGAGTTGATTTTGATTGGGTTGATTGCATAAAATAAATATTGAAAAACCTAGTAGAAGTAAGCTAAATGAGAGTTAAGGCGCGACTAGGGTACTCATGGAACGTGTTCATAGTGTTAGAAAGAAATGCGCGATAAGAAATAACTATCATACTTCACCTAACAAACGTTTGCTTCCGCATTCGCTCGCATTAAGCCTAACTTCCGTTGCAACTTAATGTAATATTTAATGGGCGCAACGTATGCAGTAGTTACATGTTTTTTTTTCTAAACCCCGATTTAATATATAAAAGACATCATACTAACCTACTGAACATGCAAACTAGTCCTAGGTTGTTTCCTCTTCAAATTTATAACCTACTAGCTCATGTGGATGGCCGGTCGACACTTACTATTAAGTTAAGAACCTAGTTAACATGCTCTGGTTGTTTCCTCCATAGATCTATCAACACATGTGTAAGCTATTCTATTTTTTTTCCTAACTTAGCCTTTAAGAGATTAGTTCATAGTGCAGAAACGAAACACAGATAAAAACATACACATAGACATGCTAAAACAGTATTACTTAATTGCTCAAATGAGTCTGTAAACAAAACAAAACAGTCATAACAATCTCTCTTGTTCTTTTCTCGTCTCCCTAACATGGTTGCACGTAGTTTTTTTTTTATAATCTCCTTCTAGGTCTTCTGAAATCTTCTTAGTTTGGGTTAATATCCGAATTAGTGCCGCAGAATCCTACTGATTGATGGTTGCCAATCTCACTGTATGATTTAAGGTAAGAATCTCGTGATTTCTGTAATTTGTCTCATAGCTGTCTAGTTAGTCAACTATCGCTTCTTCACTTGATTCCTTTCTTATTTGCTTGTGTGTGACTTGGCGTCTTCTTCGAACTGTTGCTAATGCATATTTTAGCTCGGCATACTGCATGGCTTGATCGAATTCTTTGCTTTGCATTGATCCTTGCCATGCCGCATTTCTTAATTCATTTCTCACTCCGCATTGAAGTTCCTACAAAGCCACAGATTAGCATAAGCTATTTCAAAATACACATTTAAAGTATAAATTCACCCTTTTAGCGCTATAATGCATATTTTCCCAAGTATTCCCCTAATGCATACACATTAGCCTGTTCACCTTTTATTCTTTATTTTCACCTTTTCTGCTTTAGATCTTTCTATTATAATACCCAACAATGACTTTAAATTATCATGAATATAGGTTATGTTTAAGATCATCACTTATTAATTTAGCTTCACTTATTTTTTCTTTCTTTCTTTTTTTAATTTTAAAATTTTAATCTACATGTTGGTTTTGCATGAGAAAAAAGTCTTTAACTTCAAGGTATTTCATCATCTTGTTGAAAGAAATAAATTTGCTCTTATCAATTACTATACTACAAAATGTACTATCTTCTTTTCCTCTTATAAATTTGCTCTTATAAATTTGCTCTTATAAATTTGTCCTTATAAATTTGCTCTTATCTATGCTTTCAAATCACAAAAGAAAAAAAAGACGTTGTTTAGTCATATAGAACAAATGAATGTTTTTAGTTAAAATCACTTTTTTTAATCCATTGGGTCATGTTGTTTATTTAGTTATAAAGTCCAAGTCTTCAACCACCATGCCATCCTATGTGTTAAAAGTGAATGTCAATGCTCAATACATCTTGCCGAAGCAAGGTCTTTGAACACCAATAGTTCACAAAACAAACAGTCAACTAATTGCCATCGAACTCTCAGCAGAAATCAGTAACAACTCATCAGTCAAATGCTCGGCAGTTTCTAACCTAGGGCTCTAACCACCTAGCTGCCCCAATCACTCACCTATATAAACTCTATTGATGTAATTAGAGAGAGTTAGAAAATATAAGTGTATACTTGTGAGGTGTGAGGATTGTATTGAGAGGACAAAGGTTTTGAAGAAATAAAAAACTAACCCTGTGTTCTCTCCCGTGGAGTAGGCCTTTGTGCCGAACCACGTAAATTAGTCTTCACTCTCTCTTCTTTTTCTTCTTCTTTAAATTTTTATGCTTGCTTGATATTCTAGCTTGAGTACCTCGTAATCAACAAGGAAAGAAAAGGGATTAGATCACTTTGATCAAATCAACGAAACAGAGAAGAAAGCAGAGCAGAAAGTGAGAAGAGAGGTGTGTACCTGGATCGTTTGAAGGATCAACAGCAAAGAAAAGTTCTCTGGCAAAAAATCGCAAGAGCTTTGTAGCAGGGAAATTCGCAAAGGAAATGATGAACAGTGAAAATGATGAAGGGTTTTGTTTGTGATTAGGGTTCGACATTTATGCTCAGTGCTGGTTTAATCTCAGCCATCCATGATTGAAAGATTGAGATCGATCTTTTAGAAGCACAGTGAAGGCTTGAGCTTGAGAATTTGTGGGCCTAATGTTTTCTTGAATTGCAGGGCAAAATTATAACACTATGACTTGTCTTTTTACTCTCTAATTTTACCTTCTTCTTGCTTTGTATACTCTGGAAAGATTTTGCATTGTGGGGTTTAGAAGTTTGGACTTAAATGTGATTCTTTTGTAATGAGGGTTGAGGATTTGGATTCTATATTGGAGTTGTTTGATGAAAATCTTGATAGCATTTGGGTGTTGTTCCGTAAGCTTAAGGCTTCTACTTCCCTTTTTATAGGAGACATTTGAATAAAACAAAATGATCGAGTTTTTAGCAACTTAGAATTTTTAGGAAAAGGTAATTCTTAAACCCTTTCCCTCATATATTGTATCTTTGTTCGTGGACCATTGAGAACCAAATTGGAAAAATAAACTGATGTACATGTATGGATGCAAAGATTATGTGTTGCAGGTTATGGATATGGTCTCACAAAAGGGTCATCAATGTTGCTTATGTTGAAGTCGATCATATTCTGTTGGTGTTGGATTTTGACCTCTATGCTCACAGGAACAAGGTTTGAACTATTAAATTTGAACTTTTTTTTTATACATACAAGTGTTATGACCAGCACACTTCGATTATTTGTACATAAAACTCGCCTGACCTATGACATTAATTAGGATGCTTGAAAGAGAGAAATTGGTGAAACTTAGTAATAGTTTGATTTGATATTTTAGCATGAGACACTTTTTCTAGATTAGCATAAGTTTCTAGCAGATGAAATTTGTTGTTACCCTTTTATGAGTTTTTTATTTGGGGCTTTCTTTTTTTCTTTGTTAATTCGAACTCTAGGTTGAATTTTGTTTCTGTATTGGGCTATATTTGATTCATTAAGTGTTCTTTGTATCTTTGTTTTGAATTAAAGAGTTATAAAACGAGTGTGCCTCATCCACTAGTGTTTTGATTTATTAGATATATACGAGTTATTTTTATGAGTGTTAAGTCTAGAAGGGTAAAGTATCTGACATTTAATTAAAATATATGAGTGTAAAATATTTGACCACTTTTATATATATGTGAGTTACTTTTGTTCTATCATACAGATTGTGCTGAAGTAAGACAATGTGCAGGGCACAAAAACATGTAGCGAGTTCATTAAAGTTTTGATTGTGTAAGTCACCTTCAAGTATGAGAGTTTAAAGGCTCTGTGTGTTTTCTATTCCTTCTTGATAATTAGGTTCGACCTTTTACTTGTTTATTTTATGGTTATGCAAAGATATCGCTTATATAGAAGGATTAGTGGAATGTCATCACACTCGCACCAATGTAACTTAAGCAATGATTTTATAAACCCCAAAGAGCAACCTTATATGTCAATGACCTCATTCAACGAAGCTTGCAAATATGCACATGATTTAATCCTTGTCATTCTACTCTTGTTATGAACTATCAAACATGCACATTAAGTGCATCATTTTTTTTCTAAGTTCACTGTACAACTTGTTTATTTGTATATGAAATGATATTCCTCGAATTATATTTCGATTAACTATGTTGTTGCATATTATATGTTGTGAAAGCAAGATATGAAAAAGGTTATGAATAGTATCATAAATGGATCAACCATGACTATAAAAGGATATCATAAATGGCTTAAACATGACACTTATATACTGTCGTTGATTCTTCTACAATGACTATGCATATGTGTCATTAATAGATCAACCATGACAATACTAATGTCATAAATGACTCAAATATGACTATGAATATGTGTCATTAATAGATGAACCATGATTATAAAAGGATGTCATAAATGAATCAACCATGACTATAAATATGTAAGTTATTTTATCAACCATGACTATTAAAAATATCATAATTGGTTATACGAGGACACTTTTAAAGTGTCGTTACCTTTCGTGACAACAGATACTACGACTTTGTAGTCATGGAAGGTCATAGAAGGTGTTCATGACAATAAATTATAGTCATTAATATGTAGGAATAGTAGTAGTGAATACCGATTCTTAGGATCGAACCCATGACCATGGTGTTGAACTGGATTTCCACCAAACAATGAAACCCTTAGCCACCAACCCTTTCAGTTAATATTAAGGTTTTAATGAGACATATTTTATAAATAACTAAATTATATGAATGATTAAATATCTAACTGTTATAAGTTACATTATATTTGTGAGTTACAACTATTGTATTATATTATATATATAATATATATTAATTAAGTAGTCTTCTAACCCTAAACCTATTGTAAATCTTTTGAAATACAATTAAAAAATAGAGATCAATTCACTTCTCCCTACTACGTCTACTTTGTTTTTCAATCATTTCTATTATTTCGTATCAAACATTTTTTTATTAATCCAATCGAACCCGTCTCCATCTAAATACCCTAAATAACAATAGATATGCATGATAGTCAAACACCAAATAAGAGAAAAAACAAACAATCCAAACAAGTAATTGAAATATTCAAATATGATGATTGTCATAATTGAACAGAAAACCTGTTTGCTCTTTTTTTTTTCTTAAGTTTAACAAACTGCAAAAGTAAAATACCTTTCCAATGTATTTTTGTGCTATGATCTCTCCTCTGAATAACAATCCTTGAACTAATGGAAGGTAGAAGAAGATCCAAATCCAATTATCCTTAATCAAATCATTTATCAGAACCAAAACCATTATCTTTATTTAGTGGATCTCCATTCATATTCTTCTCTTGAGAAATGAATTTGGGAGCCATACTGAAATGGAAGGGCCTAACAGCAGATTGGTTTATTGAGTGCAAAGGATGTGCATGAGAATTTGAGTTGATCAAGAAATTTTGGTTCAAGTGATTGAATTCCAAGAACTGAGAGCCAGTTGAGAGGGATAAAGGGGAAGGCAAAGACAAATTGACATTATTGAAGTTATGAAGATGCTCAGCTTCAGATGTAAAAAATGGAAGATTTGTTGATGATGGTTCCCAATGATGGTACCCAAATGGAGGGGTAGCCACATTGTTCAAAATGGCTGAGAAGGAAGAAGGGTGAAAGGAATTAGAATTGGATCTGTGTTCCTTTTGTTCAAGGGCGGCATTGGCATCTTCCTCGGCTTCCTTGACGGTGCCGTTGCAGTTGATTTTGAACTCCCATCTATGCGGGTGTGTCTGGGTGTGAGGTAGAAGCATGGATTGATAGTTAAGGCCGAGGCTTTCCGATGGGATTGGCAATGGAGGCAGTTCGTCGATGTCATCCTTGGCGGCATTGAGCAACCAATCGACAACCTTGCTTGGTTGGTTAAGGCCGAGGCGGTCTTGAAGATCATAGAGTTGAATTGCTGTTGGAACCGAAAGCCTTACGCGCCTGTCGCGCAGTCCTCTTATGGTACAAACTTTACTATGTCGATCCTTGCCTCCGAAAGCACGGGACACTCGCACGATCCTTGGATCCTTCAGCCTAAGCCATGGCGTCGCCGTAAATGAGCTCGATGAAGTTGCTGTTGTTGTTGCCACTGCTAGTTTCGGACGAGAATTCTCTTCATTTGAATCTGTACTAATCATCTTAGGTCTCTCATCATTTTTCTCTGCAGCTATGACAATTTATGAGCATTAGATTGTGAAAACATATTGAAAAACCCTCAAATTTTGTGTCAAATTTTTGTAGGGATAGAAATTGAAAAACCCCAAAACCCTAAGATAAAGATAAGTACATGAAGAATCCATTTCATGATATATTTCACAGAACAATAAAATTTCTTGAAATCATCGAATGCTATAAGTTGTTCAAGATATAATCATTGGAATAGTTGAATTTGAAGATTTACTTCAAACCCAAAAAAGGGATTTGTTCGATGTCAGCTGAAACTTTTGGTGATAAAATTTAAAATTTAAAAAAAAAAAAACACCAAAAATTTCTGCAAGTTCTAACAAAAGTTCTCATCTTTCTCTACTGATTTATCTAGAATTTGGGCCTATTTCTTTAGTGATTTTCGAGCTCAAATCAGATAAAGCAGAAGAAAAGAAGGAATTGGCTCAATCACTTCTGAAAGTTAAGAGAGAGATTAAGAAAGAGTTGATTTTGTGAGATTTAATATAAAGATTTGAATATTACTATGAAGAAAAAATTGAAACTTACGCATAAGAACTGAACTCTTTTATGTGCTTGAGCTTCTTGCAGTGTGTGTCAAAAGTGATTTTGGAGATACAAATCGTCAAACCTAGCTGCAGCATAAAGAGCAAAGCTTTGCTTTTGATATGTAGCTGAAGGGTTGAGTGAAAAAATAATAATAAAAACAAAAGGAAGATGCTGGAATTCAACCGACCATCCTCCATTGGAAAGCTAAAGCAATGGATCATATTTTGCCACGTGGCTCCAATCGTCTTTGACTCTAGATAATTGGTGACTTGATAATTTAAAAAAGAGGAAAAATTGTGCAAACTATTCCTAAATTATTAAGTCTGTAACAACTACTTAATTTGGATAATTACACTCTTTCGAGTTTGATTAATGTTGTAATTAATCCTTTAAATCAAATTTGGGTGGGATTGAAAAGTGACAAAATTGTCATTTTTTTAGAAATAAAAAAAACAATCACATACGTGAGCACTATCCCATTACCATGATTGAACCCATCACCATAGGTACTCTAAGACTTTCTATGACTACTAAGTTATTTTTTGATGATTTCTTCTTCTTCCTTTTGTCTTCTACCTTCATTGTTCATTTCTTTTTCTCACCTTCCATTTTATGTTAAAACACAATTTTTTTTCAAAAATTTGATTTTTTCTTGGTTTGAAGTTCAGTTATCCATCGTGTCATGTAAATTACACAAAGAAACATCTAAAAAAGGGAAAATGTATGTGAATGAATCTGGTAAATTATACAAACAAATGACTAAAAAAAGGGAAATATTTGTGTCTTAGACATTTTGTGTAATTATTGCAACTCTTATCAAAACGCAAGAGCTTAATTGCAAACATTTGGTGTAAATTACACAAACAAACCGCTAAAACAAACTCCTACTTAAGTTTTAGTTTGAGGATTAATTGCATTACTAGATAAAATTTGAGGGAGATAATTTATTAAATTAAAATTTGAAAGGTATAATTATCACAAACCTCATAATTTAGAGGTGTTTTTTACAAATTTCCAAAAAAAAAAAAAAACTCACAGATAACTGGTAAAAGGTTTGACTCAAGTCCATATTTAATGATTGCTATGCTATTACTATCTCACTCAATGTAAGCAAGTACTTTTTTATCTCCAATCTTTATAATAGTACGTGTGTCACTTGTTTTTTTCTTATTTTTCTAAAAAATAAAATAATTTGGAGAGCATTAATAGCTATAAATTTCTTGATTACGATTATGGGTTAATAGCTATAAATTGGATAATGTTTTTTAAGTTTCTTTAGATTGGTACATTGTATGTTTCTTACACGCCCTCCCTATTTCTAAAAAAATAAAAAGAAAAAATTTTAAGCGTATTAAATCTTTAGCTCTTATACTATACTAAATTACCACTAGCTAATTCCAATTTATAACTAATTGAATGTATAAGGCATCATGATTTTTTCCAAAAGTCTAAAGGTTTGATCTCACAATAGTTTTTTTTTTTTTTTGGTTAAACTAAAATGAAATGAGAAATTCATGCCTCCTTAAGCCCGAGACAAGCACTCCTTATTGTTATTGAATGAGTCAGTGACGCAATAGTTTCATTGTTTGGTTGTAAACCAATTCAACACCAGCGTCACAGGTTCGGTCCCGAGAATCGATATTTGTTCCCCTTTCCTCAATATGTAGTAAAAAAAAGCTCTCCTTATGCATTGAAATGATATTATCTATTTTAAGAATCATCTCTTGTGACTTTGTTTTTTGTCATCACTCAAGGTGTTGTTCCCCTCTTTATATACTCAAGATTTTTCTCCTAACTTAACAATGTAGGACAACTTTGTTTGTCCAACAATCCTCTCCTTTGTTCTACACTCGGAGACCTATCTTTGAACAAAATACACCCAAATCATATTACTTGACCATCACCTAAAATGTCTCATATCAATGAAGGTGTTGTTTAATTTCCTCTTCATATATCTAAAATCTTCTTCCTAACTTAGCAATGCCAACAACTTTATTTGTCAAAGTTACCATAAATTTAGTCTTATATAAATTATTGAATCCTTTTCTATACTTGCGGGCTTAGAAACTCGTGTTGCATAAGAAACAAAAAAAAGTTGTTATTATGAGTATTAATTGAAAAGAAAAATGTGTATTACAAGATGTGAGCACAACACATATCCATTAACTTAAAACATTTGTCGTGTTTTGATCATGAAAAATTGAAGACAAGCAATTGTCAAAAAGAAAAGAACATGTTTCTATTGAAAGATGTTTAATTATAAGAATTGGGGACCATTTAGTGCTGCCCATTTTTGAAAAGTAGTGAGTAATGCTTTATCGACAACTACAAAAGGTTTGGCTCAAGTCCTTTCTTATCACATGGGCTCGATGAAATGCACGCCTTGTACGAAGAAAAAATTAACTTGATGAGCCTCGCGTGAACATGAGCAAATCCTATGGATAATCAAGATTTATTATCCTCATCTCATGATCTTAATTCCAATAATGATCTTCTCATTAAAGACATGCCACTAATAATCACTATATCAGATCTTCTCATTAAAGACATGCCACTAATAATCACTATATCAGATCTCTATTTGAAAATCCTTCAAGTTCTAATTGTTAGTGAATGTTTAAAGTTAGAGAATTTACCCTCAACAGTACATTCTACCTTTTGTATTATACTTGTAGCATAATTTTTAAAATAATTAATCTATAGCTCATTGATTTTCATCAGTGATAGAACTCAACCAGTGATAAAATGAATTTATGACCGATTGAATTCTATCGCTGATTAAACTCAACCAGTGATAGAACTCTATCACTGATTGAATTCTTTCGATGATAGAACTCAATTTGGATTTTCTACTATAAACAAATTAGTTTTGAATTTGTGCTATAGATAGAAATATTTTGCCATTTATAATTATACATGCAAAATTTCCTAGATGGGGATCTTCAACTTGCGTCTTTAAGTTACCAATCTTAAGTTGAATATCATGATTATAACCATTTAGGTTGAATATGAATTTGTGGACTGAATCCACCTGCCTGTGTTGGATCATAGATCTGTAGGAAAAAAAACTTTCCCTACGTACGCAAGAATAAGGAGAAAACTAATTGAAAAATTAAGGAAAACACAAAATAGAAAGATACAAGAATATACGTGGAAAACTCCAAACCGGAAAAAAAAATAACGAATAGAAAAAATTTCCACCATGTAAAAGATTGCTACAATCACAAAAAATTTTCTCCCCGACTCTTCAAAGCTTATAGTACTTACACTCTTTGTCTCATTCTTAACAAGAGAATATAAAAGAAATTTAACGAGTCAGTACATCAAATTTAAAGTACTTCTAACTGGGATGCTTTAAAACCAAAGCTACACGCTACTTGAAGCACATTGCTAACTTGCATTTTTTTCAATGTGAGACAATTCACTTATAATATTTTGTCAAAACCCAACAAGATGTACTTTACTTTTAATGAGTTATGATAATATATTAGATTAACAACATGAAATTTTATCTCATAATTAATTGGTAAGGGGAAGTATCTTACACTTCTTATAAAAATGGTGAGAACTTATCACCTTTTCAGTGTAGGACAAGATGATGATTTCAAACATAAAAACTACTCATGTTTTAAAAAAAATTCATGAAGTGGCCTAGCCGTAAAAGGGATCTTGAAAAAGAAGAGCTGTTGAGTTCAATCCATGACCCACTACTTAGAAATTAATGATATCTGCTCTACATAATAGTCGAGGTGCGTGCAAGCTGCTCGATCATAGTTTTAAAACTTATTAAGTAAATCAGTGTTACGGGCAACAAAAGCAGTAGCTCCGTGACATCTATATCTAATGACTAAAAGATCATGAGTTTGAATCCCCTATCCCAAATTGTTGTAGAACTCAATAAACAAAAACTAATTGATCGGTGTCTCGTAACTGATACTATTTTCTTCATCGTTTCACATTAATTCATCAAAATTATTTTCGAACATAAAAAAACCTCTAAATATGATTCCCAGTACATAAGGAGAAAGCATACAAGTAAAAATTGAATTCTTAACCTAACAATTTCAACTTTCTAATCTAGTAATGAATTGAACACATAAAAAAGAAACGTGAAATTCTACGAAAACGATAGCTGTATTGTACAGCTAGGCTAGATTGTAAATCATACAAGAGAATTCACACAGCTGGATAGAGATAGAGAGAAAGAAGTATTAATATTGATGTACATGATAACTACCTATTCAAATAAACAATGTGAAAAGCTATGGTATATAGATGAGGGACCATTAGTTTGATATTAATTACATATTGTGACAAGAGGAACAATTGGACCACACAATACCCTTTTGCTGCAGAGAGATATGCATGAGACCCCAACTTGGAAGTGTGATTTTAAGACTCTAACAACTGACACACACCCATATTGGATTTCAAAATAAAAAATCTCTCTCTCTTTCATATTAATTTTGATAGCTACATACTTTATCATGGAGTGATTCAATTGATCGAAGAAGATCTTGAGAACTTAAAGTGATGAGTTCAATTCATGGTGACCACCTACCTAGAAATTAATTTTCTACGAGTTTCTTTGACATCTAAATAATGTAGGGTCAGACGGTATGTCCCGCAACATTAGTCAAAGTGCGCACAAACTGGCCCAAACAATCACAAATAAAAGAAAAAAAAAAAAGACACATACTCCGTTCCAATTTTCTCTTTACTTCTCTTCTTCTTTTTAATACACCACATGGGGATTTTAAAACCCTAGACTTTGTTTTGGCCTTTTTATTTTATTTAATATTTCCTCTGAGTTTTATGCAAAAAGAAATTTATATTTTGACTAGAATTATTAAAGTTGATTTTTTTTTGACAAAAAAGTTTGCGTTAATCCTCTTCCCACAAGCTAAATATTATTCCTATCTTCTTTCTTGAGCATGAAAGCCTAAAAGTAAGTGTAGAAAGCAACTTCGTGTGGGATAAACAAAGAAAAACAAAATTAAAAAGAGAAAGGAAAAGGAAGGAAAACAAAAAAAGAAAGAAGATAAGAATCAATAATCTTTTCTTTTTTTTTTTTTGTTTTGTTCTCAAAGCAATAATCATTTATATAT
>JBBMKA010031011.1:0-24464 GCA_037833695.1 Sechiopsis laciniata
TATATATATATATATATATCATTTGAACTACAACTCAACTTTTTGCAATCAACTCCATTACAGTATAAAAAAAAAAAATCATAATATTTAAAATAATAATTAATGAAAAACTGGACAATTGAATGGACTCCAAAAAGATGAGTGCAGATACAACCATCAAGTCTTCTCCTAATTTTATATAAATCATGAAAAAATATGGTAACATATCTTTCTTTTATTCATTTATTGATTAGCAAACGTCTTTATAACTATGTTTGAAATCACATGCAATTTGCTAATTAGGTAGGTGTCAAATTTTAATATGGATCCAAATTTATATTAAATTGATTAATAAAATAATAACAAAATTTGTTTTATAAAAACGACAAAAATATAATTAATACTTCTTTTTTCAAAGGAGCTTGAGAATTAAAACAATAACTAAGACCATAATTTAATTGACATTAATAATTAAGTATCTATAATTTCAAGAATTTAAATTTTAATTATGGAAACAGTTTCATTATTTACTAAGTTTGATTAAAAAAAAAAATCAACTAACAAAAACAATTAAATTTATACGAAATTCAAAAGGACGGTGATCAAAATTGAGTTTTAACTTGAAAAAAAAAAAAAAAAAAAAAAAAGTTATCTTTCTAAAATAAAAATGAAGGTCTCTCCATGATCCTACAAATGTACAACAAATACTACTAAAAACAAAAAAAACAAACAAACGAATGTACAACAAATAATAAGATTTGAGAGAGATTATGATTTGTTTTGTGCTGTTAAAGAAGGCCACATGATCTCAAACTTCTGACCAAACTGTTGGACTAATTGTTGTTTTGAAACTCACAATTATCTAAAGGTATTTATTTGCTTTGCAAACTCCCATGATCAAATCTTCAAACTATATAACTCAAACACAATATTGTGGATTCTATCATAAATACTTTTCTATATTATTCTCTTTCTTTTAACTTAGTCTTTATCTTAACTATATATCTATTAGGAAAGTATTTAAATTACAAGTTAGATTGATAATTTAAGATCGAGAAATTTAAGTTTGTTATATGGGATTTGTCTGGGTTACACATAATTATATGATTTCTGATTCTCGAATTATGTTGACATTTTCTTTTAAATCATAAACTTATAAACGATCTAGGGAAAATTATGTTGGGCATATAAATTGCACATAGTTGTAAATTTACAAACTCTAACTTTCTATTAATTTCAAATTACTCAAATCTTAATTTAAATGCGATTTTTTTTTCAACCATCTTTTCCTCTTACATTAAAGTTGCAACTACACTAATTATAACTATCAAATTGAGTGGTTAAAAAAAAAACTATCAAATTGAGCATAGTTTAACGGTCATTTTAATGCAGGTGAGGCTAGATTCAAATTTATGTATCTTACATAGAATGATTAAAGTTCATTTAATGAAGAAGCCTAATTAACTGTCATCTCAAATTTGGTTTAGAAACACCATTCACTAAAATATATGAAATTTGTTTTCTTTAAATTAATATTTATAAAAAAATGATCAAAAGAATAAATTTGAAACTAACAATCTAAACATGTATGATATTAATGTCTTAGGATTTAAGTTAAACTTATATTCAATCATGTGACCTCTTACTTAAATATTGGACAATATAGTGTCCAAAAATATCAACAAAACTTATTATTTTAGACAAGGTAACCACTATGTGTAGATGTACACATGCACTCCAATTAAATTAATTGAATTAATGCTTAATTTGATTCTCAAAGATTTAATGAGTTAATATGTTGGATGTGAAAGAAGGTAATAATGAGAAGCATGATAAAAAGGTTACATCTTATTTTATTTTATTTTTGTATTCATGTCTATAGGTCTATAGAATAGGGATATGGACTATATTATATCTGTGAATTGCAATAATGCAAAATAATGCAATATTATAATGTCATTTAATATGTTATTAATTAATTAAGTATTCGAACCAAATAATGAAAAGGCTATTCTACTCAATTTTTGAAGAAAAAACTAGAGCCAATTTAATTGGTTTGGTAAAAAAATAGTAACGAGACATTAAGATCATGTCATTTCATAAATATAAACTCACTTTATGCATATATAATCATTAATAGTTAGACTAGGGGAAAGTTGGGTTAGATATTAAATAAATTCAAATTATGGGCCAATATTATCAAACAACCAAATAAATAACATGGATCTTATATATAGAATGGGTCGGTGACACAATTAATTATCTGGTTTTGTGTTAATTTATTTCTATTCCAC
The DNA here is from genome assembly GCA_037833695.1 of Sechiopsis laciniata. Classification (NCBI taxonomy): domain Eukaryota; kingdom Viridiplantae; phylum Streptophyta; class Magnoliopsida; order Cucurbitales; family Cucurbitaceae; genus Sechiopsis; species Sechiopsis laciniata. The sequence goes on from JBBMKA010031011.1 coordinate 2,274, forward strand.
AGTCACACGATCGATTCCTGAAATTGATATTTGTAATTCTCTTCCTCCAACCTGTACTAAAAAAAAAAAAACATGGCTCTTATACAAATTGAGAACTTCACTCAACCATGTAACATTATGTTGTTATATTAAATAGAAAGATAATAGTTAAGAAATTATAAGTCATTTTAGAGAAAATAAATAAAATTAATATTTTTTTATGATCAAATATAGCAAGAGACAATTGTCTCCAAAAAATAATCGACCTCTAAGTAAGTGGTTAAAATATATATATATATATCATCTAATTTTTATCTTATAGAAAAAGAACTAAATTGCAAGGTATTCTTTCTTTTTTGGGAATTTGAATTATATTTTAATAATGTCTTTGAAAATTCTATGCTTCATAATACATAACTTCTTTATAAATCTCTACACAATTATTTTAACAAACTTCTGTTAATCTGTTTTCAATTTAAATAAACTCATTCTCAATCAAAACTTATATTTAAAAGAGAATATAAAGAAATAACCCCATGAAAAACAAAAAACAATTAATCTTAAAGACGCAAACATTATCAAACAGATAATTATTAATTTTCACACGCATGTGACAGTTAAATTGATTATTGAAAAAGTCTAAAATAAATTAAATTTGTTGTGTTTTGCTATAAATTTATTTTTCATGTTTTCCTTTTTGGCTAACTCACACGATGTCTTGTCTGCTTAAGGTTTTGTTTTTAACACAACAAAAAATATTAATTTTTTTTTCTTTTAAAAAACCCATTAGAAGATTTAGAGAATATATGATGGGGCCATGCTTCATTTATCTGATTAGACATTGGTTCTCTAATTTTGGATCTAACTTATTTTTTGTAAAGAACTTTTAAATTATTTATATAATGCTTACAAATATTTCTAAAGTTAGTTTTTACTTGTGTTTTAATTAATTGACTCAAAGTGCTTGTTTTCATGACATGGAAAGAATCTAATGTCTATGGTTTCCACTAATTGAGGCACCTAATTAAAGGGATATCACTAATCACTCTTTAAGAGTTATTATATAATAATTAACTCACTACTCGATTAGAGACACATTAATCAATTACCCTTCTTGAACATGATTATGTGTATAATTTTGATTTGGTTCTTTTGTGGATTCCTTGCTAATTTTTTAGTTAAAACTAGTGTTAGAATGAGAAATAGTTGGAATTGAAATCAATATTCTTGAAATTATTCGAACCACCGGCCCAAGGTTTTTTTTTTTTAATTAACCTAACCAAAATCCAATCGATTCGAAAATATAACATTAAGTACATATCACACCATTTGTTTCCATTTCAAATATTTTAAAATTAGTTTCAACTGAGAAGTTACTCAATAACGTTGTTGAAATTGAACAAAAAAATTACTACACAACTTTTGTCTTAACGAGGATATTTTTTTAGTACAAATTGAGGGACAACAAATTATACATACAGAATATTACTGTTTTCAAATAATATAAAAGTCAAATATTGATGTTTAAAATCGAATTGTGACGGTGGAATCCAGTTGGACTATAATTTTTTTTAATATTAAGAAAATATGAGGATTAAGCCTCCAACTAATTAAAAAGAATATATCATAAAGGATCATAATACTATAATACCTTATAAAGTACATCGATCATTTAATTTCAATTTTATATTCAAACGTAAATAACTAAATGAAATTGAAATTTTAAAGCTAAAATTGACTCACGAAATAAAATATAGGTAATGATAACCAAAATGTTATGAAATTACAAGAGATATACAACTGATCATCATAAACAAAACCCAAAATTCTAATTTTAAATTTATAAGAGCAAAGAGCTGTGAAATGCATCATATTGAAGCATGCAACAAATTCAAGTACAAAGTTAGAACAGCATAAAGGGATCATTAATCAAGGTAGAGGTGAATATATATAAATATAACATAAGATTTTGTTGTTCTCTTTGAGTTTAATTTTCAAATCTTCTCTTCATATCTTTGAAACTAAGACAGACAAAAGGCAATCTCTATGTTTCTTCAGACATGGCAATTTAATGAAATTAAAACTTAATGCGCTAATATTATCTTTCCTTAATGATTTTCCAACCAACTGACCACCCACATAAAATTTTGATTCATTTTGCTTATTGTTGCTTAATATAAATAAGATATTTTATAAGACATGTGCCATCTATTAAGTAAGGCAACACTGACACATATCAAAATATTTTCAGGATTAAAAACCAAATTTATTAGATATTCTGTTATTGGATTGTGGATTATGTTTAATTTTGTTGGATTTAATTGTTATAACTTGTCGGTTAAGTTTTCTAAATTCAAATTTCTATGTATAAATATATATTCACACTCTTCAAAAATTATTGACTTCAATAAAATTCAAACACAATTAAACATAAAGTGTAAGTTGCTCAATTTTCAAAATCTAGAGACGAAACAAATAGACCACCTCTCTCTTTCTATTAATTTTGCTTATTCTCGACTAAAAAGTATAAAATATATATTCGATGAAATGCATTCTATCTTTTTTTTTTTCATGTATTTGTGACTATCTGAGCCAGTTTGTGCACACATCGACTAATATCACGGGACATACCGCCTAACCCTACAATATTTGAATGTCAAGAAAATTCATAAGAAATTAATTTATAGATATGTGATCACTATAGATTGAGCTCATCACCTTAAGCACATCATTCACCATTAGATCACCCCACGGTGGTTGCATTCGATCTATTTAGTAAGCTAACAAGTTTCGATTATAACTTTTGAGTATTCTTATACTTACTTTGAGTTTTAGTATACTTTATCTCTCTCTTAATACAAGATTTTAATTCTCCCATGGGTTGAATGCAAAGGATGGGCTGCTGCTTTATTGGAAATTGGAGGAATCAAGTAGAAAAAAATGGCAAAGCTCAAGAAATCCCTAGTACTCCACATTCTTAATTTTTATAATATGTGGTGAAAGTTATGAAAGTTGGTTTTAGTATACTTTTTATAATATGTTTGTTGTGAAAGTGGAATTTCAAAGTAATTGGCCTATAAGATATAAATTACGATCGTTTCATCTGTTAAATAATCTTTCTTTTATTTTGTTGGGAATGCAAATAAAGTGTTAGTACAATTCCACATTGGTTAAATAAGAAGTAGATCTTGAATTTATAAGGGAAAACAAATATCTTCATTGGTATGAGGCTTTTTGGGAGAAGCCCAAGAACAAAGCCATGAGGGCTTAGGACTAAAATGGACAATATCATACCAATGTGGAGATTTGGATTAATTTGTCATCCTTAACATATTTTTTAGTTCGAAATTGGAAAAAGACCGCAAACTCTACATAAAACTTACAATCAATTAAGCCAACACACTAGCAATACTTTCAATAAAAAGTGCAAGTAATCGATCCTTCTAACCAAAGCCATTTCACACAATTATAATGACTGATTAATTTGTTCATGTTTCTTAAACTTTGATCACCTTTTGAGGGGTACAAACATTATAACATCCAGCCACTTATTGAATAAAATGAACCACGTCATTTAAAAACCACAGCTACGTCAACTATTACGACTAGAGTCCCCTTTTCAAGCGGGTCGAGCCATCAATGACATACCACTATTTGACCTTGCTTTAAGAAGATTTTATCTCTTTGTTTTTTTATATCCGTGAGTGTTCAAGCCAGTTTATATGCAACTCGACTATTGTTACGAGCTATTTCGTTTGACCTTGTAGTATTTGAATGTCAAGAAACCGTAGGAAATTAATTCACGAGTATTAGTAGGTTAGATAAAAATGTGTTTAACCATCGTGGAGTAACATAGTGATCAACAATTGTGGGATAGAGAATCGAACCATAACTTTGGGATCGTAATTGGTGTCTTATCCACAAAATTATGCTCGAATAACATATCTACCATCCCATTAACTCATACTTACATCTATACAATCAATCAAAGGGGAGATGGAAAAATGTTCATTCCTCACTCCATTTCAATAAACAATGCCTAGACACAAAGCTATTATATACATCACATTCCCATCAAAGCATAAAAATACCAAACGACAGATTCTAAATTTCTAAGTACACCATTCAAAAACATCTAGACAATCCTTAATGAATAGAATCCTGCAAAGAGCCCATGTGGTTCAAATTTAGAGATTTTGTTGCTCCTCTTTGAGCTTGACTTCAAAATCTACCCTTCAAGAACAACCATATCTAAATTTGGTCTCAATTCATATCCTTGGAGTTAAAGACACAGACAAACCAAAAACTTTGTTTTTTCAGACATGGGAATTTATTAGAATTGCCTTCCTTGATGATTTTCAAATCATAGCAACTTGTTAAGGCTGTTTAGACAACTGAACAAATAGACAATTGCTATAAATATTTGCTTTAATTGCCTATATTCTCACTTACAAGCCAAAGATACTTATTGAGTCTATCTCTAATCTCTAAATAGCAAATGTGGCTGCTATTTTTTGTCTATTGGGCAATGGACATGTTCTATAATGATGCAATCCCAACTTTATTTTATTAGATTTCTATGTCATGTGACTATATGTGTGTGTGTGTAATATTTAATATCTTTAGAGGAAAATAAGTATTTTACTTGGAACTATTGATCTATGGGAGTGATTCCGAACATGAACATACTCTATTCGATTTTGTTTATTTATTTTAATATTAATGTGTTTGAGTTAGTTTTTTCATACTTCAACAAGTGTCACAAGACAATCATTTGACCCTCCAACAATATCTGTTAGCATAAAACATTAAATGCATAATAGGTAGTCACCACCACCCGAATATATAAATTTATGAGAAATATTTAGATCAAAATACAGTATTACTTAAATATTAATGTTCACATACACGACTCAATATGAGTCATATTTTATTTTTTTATTTTTGAAATTACAAAAAAATAGAATATAGTTCATATTAGACCACATTAGTGAACATCAATATTTAAAACATGCATTGACATAGCTTAAATATTTCTCTAAATCTATTTGAATTTCTTTCACTGCAGCTACATTTTGAGAAAGAGATCTTGATTCTGAGTCAAACTCAAATGCAAGGACAATTTTGACAATGGTTTTCAGTTTTCGTGTTGGATCAAAGAGTTTGTTTAAGCAACCAAATTGATAGTAAAACTGAAACATAAGTCTTTTTTTTAATTGTTTAAAAAAAAAAAAAACTAAACTAAACTTGACATTTAGATTGAATTCAGTCTGCTCTTTACCCTAATCTACATTGTCTCAAGAAGATTCAAGTTTGACTCATTGGCTCCTCGGTTTGTATGGTTTAAATTGAAAAACTAAACCACATTTGATATGTGAATTTGCTTTTATATATATATATAACTGAGATTTGAAACTTCACCCCACTATTTTGAGTGACACATTTTAAGGTTCGAACTTTAAAAACAACAAAAAAATTTACAATTAAACTTATAAATTTTAAACTTGGGATCGCCAAGAGAACATAACAAAAGCCACCTCTTCAGGAACATGAATTTACTTCGGAATATGAATACACAATTCAAACTTTTAAATGCCATCTTTCCAACCACACCTAGAACAGAATGTTGATTTCTTAAATGCATTCATCAACCCAACAAAAACACCTCTTAAACATCTTTTTCATTTATATATTTGTGAATATTTGACTGACTCTTGGCGATTAAATTCATCCCCTCTTAGTTCCTCAAGTCAAAACCCACCTATGATACCTAGACAATAAATGGTTATTCTTTTAAGATTAGTCGAATTGAACATAAACTAGTTCAAAGACTCACAAAATATTGAAAGGGAAAAAACAAAACAAAACAATTACACCACACAGTGACGACTTCCAGCACACATGCAGATTTTATGTGTTGATCTAAATAAGAAAAAAATATAAATTTTTCAACCAAACCAATGGGAAGTTTTTTTTTTCCTATAGTTATCATTATTTCATGAGAATTCATGCACATTCCATCTAATCTCATGAATTAACTACCTAACCTAACAACATTCAACCATAAACAAAATAAAGTTTATCTTAATATTGTCCAAAATTGGTTTAGTCTCAAAATTAATTGAAAAGGTTAGACCTTGACAAATATGTATTACCAGTATAGCACCAAATCTATGATCATACATCAAGACTGACCAATTGTAATGAACTAACATGACACCTTCTGCACCAAGAGAGATGACCAACAAATTATTCATTTCAATCAAAGAAAGGAATCATGATCTGACAGTCCTCTCATCAAAACTAATTGTAACTCAAACATTAGTCATCAATTTATAGAGTCATCCAAATGCAACATGGAACAAAAATGTATTTAATAAAAATAGATTGGGACCAACCATGCATTATTTTCCTTTTAAATTCAACAGAAGCCTCAGTTTTGAAGCCGACAGGAATCAAGCCCCATACCTCAGTGTTGAGCCTTTGCTTCAGCTTTCTTGTGAGATTTTGCCTTTGCCTGCAGTGATTAAATTGGAATTGAAGTATAATTTTATAAGCAGACAGGTGCATTTAGAATGGCCTCAAAAGAGAGCCACAAATAATATGGGATTTGAAATCATGAGGATTGTAAGTTGAACTGAAATTGAATAGTAATGCCCCAGGGCCTATAGCTATTCAATCCTATTGTTCCCAAGGGGTGGCACAAAAAACCTTGGGTTTTGAAGGTGTGCTCCCTTCAAGATCCCAGATTCGAGACTCACTTGTAACATTAATTTGTAGACACCTCCCGTGTCTCCATTCGTTCGATATCTCCATGTGCCTGGCCCAGAGACTGACGTGATTACCCTTATTTCAAAAAAAAAAATCCTATTCCCCTAGGAATTTAAGGGTTACATATATATGTCCGGACTGATCCTGTTTATAAGGTAGTAACCAGCCATATCCTTAAACTTACCTATTTATTAAAATAATAATAAATTATAATTAAAAAAAAAAAGAGAGAGAAGAAGAAGAAGGCCTTATCACACCCAGCAACAGACATCAAAGTTTTTTTAGTAACTATTACATTGACAAATAAAAAAAATAAAAATAAAAGAAAGATAAACTTCAAACACCTAAAGGTGATTACATGGATTCTAAGTAAGAGATAAAAGATACGGTACCACCAAATGAATTGAAAACAAAATCCAAATGAAAACTAATGAAGCCTTATACCACGTAACTCACTTTTCAAATGTTTCTAAAAACTCAAGCAGAGTAGGCTTAAGCACAAGCAAAAGAAAAAATGCAGACTTTATTTTTATTGTGAAACGCACCATATAATAGAACATTCACAAAGAAGATAGTATAGTTGAAGTGGAAATGTTAAAATATATACCCTAAATACAAGAATTTTTGCTTTAACTCTATAATTAATAAAGAAGCCGTAAGGCACAAGTTCAACGCCTTAGGCCTTTATAGGAAGGTGCATGCCTAGAGTATCCTTTTAAAGGCTAGACAACCAAAGGTTATAGGATCAGACGGTTGTCCAATAAGAATTATTGAGGTGAGCATAAGATGGCTCGGACACACACATGCACACACACATATATAATAAAAAACCATTAAAAGATGATAATCTTTTATGAAATAAACAGAACAAACAACCGTCTTGAGAATAGAAAGTCATTGGCATCTCAGCTTATAATCCAAAGATTTCAAACCTAACAAATGAGGGGAATTTCCACACCCATTCTATTCGAATTGGAAAAATACGACGGATTCAAGTATACGATGGAATATATAAGCAAGTCTCCCTAGGTTTTCCTATGAGGGGTTAATTTCTGCTGGCATGCGCTAAACTAGGGTTCTGTGAACTTGATTCCATTTTGATCTCTAGACTTTTCAATGTTCAATTTTAGTCCCTAAACTTTCGAGTTTGCTCCATTTTTATCTCTGGAATTTTAAATGTCCATTTTAGTCCCTATACTTTCAAAAAAGATCAAAATTGAAAGTTAAAAGACTAAAATTGGACATTTGAAAGTCTGGGACAAAAATAGAACAAAGATAATAATTTTTTTTTTTTTTTTGATGAGAAACAAAAACAAAGATAATAATCTACGGACCAAGATGTTACTTTAACCTAAATTTTATTAACCCAAAATGCAGTGGTTTAAAAGGTGTGTCCCTTCTATGAAGCCCATGAAGGGCATGCCTTGTAGGGTTTTTAAAAAAAAAATTATGTTTCAGGGATAAAAATATTATTTTTTTAGGTCATTCGAAGCCTGAGATAACTGATTTAAGATGATATTCCAATACCTAAAATAACCTAATTTTAACTCTTACTTATGTTGACTATAGCTACTCTTCCCTTCTCTTTAATTGGAGGAGCATTTTCTAGTCTTTTGCCCACTTAGGCATATGTAATTTCACTCATCAATGAAATTGTTTCTTATTCCAAAAAAAAAAAAAAACAAATTACTTACACAATTTATACACATGTTACTATTTGATCCCTCATGCATCAACATTAATTAATCGACAACAATCATACGCAACCAGCACTTTTGAACCTCATGCTAAGCCACCACAATAATGTATCACTAGAAAAAATATTTATCTTGATTGTTACACTCAACCAAATTATATGCACACATCAACTATTCTCATAAAAATGAAATAACATTAGATGAATAACTGCGTAGTTTTCCAGAAATCTTGACCCCCAAAAAATCTAAAAAAATATTAACATCTAGACTGCGACAATACATTGCAATTAGCCCTCGATACTCTTGGCACTGGCAGGGAAGAGCAATCAGAAATGAGAACATAAAGATACCAACATTAAAGCCAGAAACACAATCCGAAATCAATGAGCCTAAGTTTTGCAGCGAAAAACCAAACAGCACAAAAAGAAGGAAACGGAAGCAACAAACCTGAAGATACTTGAGCTTGAGGCTGCCGTAGACAAGTCCAACAGAGAACGCCGAAGCACGAGCAACCTGCGAAGGATCAAAAACGTTGAATTTAGTATCGTTTTTCAATTATTGAATCGTAAATCAGATTCCACAAATAACAATTTAAATAGCGAAATTCAACCGAATCTACAGAAGAAAATTTTCAAGGAAATCGATCGGAAAGGAGAAGAGAAAGATCTTACCAAAGCGAGGGTGCTGGTTCCAGAATAGGGGCCTGATGGAAGCGCCATTTAGGGATTTTGGGGGAGGGCAAATGGAGAAGAAGAAAGAATTTACGGGTGATTTTGAGAATAGAGAAGCCCTAGGAATTTGAAGCTTCGATTTCCAATACTTTTGACCGTCCAGGATTTAAACCATTGCGCACCGGTAAACTTTAGTCTACTTTTTATTAAACAAAAACAAAAAAATTGAAATTTATGTAATTTATAATTAAGTGCAATTTGGGTGCAGCCATCATGTCAGTTTATATATATATATGTGACATCATGGTTTGAGTGCAGCCATAATTTGGACCAATTTGATGTAAAATTAAAAGTTTATGGATGTGTTAAACATTACCTAAAGAATCGGCAGATCAATTTCGGCTTGTTAAACTATGTTTAATGATTCTCATGAGATTGTTAGCCCATTTGATTATATCATTTTAGTCAAATTTTAATGTTTTGCAAATCAAAGTTAGAAGGGCACTAGAAAGCTTTTTAAGTTTTTGAACTCCAAAATTGTTCGGACCCTAGCTAAACATTAAAACTCAATTTAACAAAAAAAAAAAAGTTTGATTTAATAATTATTTTATTTCTAAATTATTTCACCATATATCTTTTTTTCCTTAGATTTCCACATATTACCTATATTTTTAAAAATTAAATCAAAATTTAGAAAAAAGAATAAAAAATAACTTCCAAAAAGTTTAAACAAAAAAGTTATCATTTTGTTTTTTGTTTTTAATGTTTAAACTTACGACAACTATTTACCTTATATTTTTTTCCTTAAATTTACACATATTACCAATGTTTTTAAAAAATTTAAAAAAAATTAAAAAAAGACTTCAAAGAAATTTGTTTTAATTTTTAAAATTTAGTAAGAATTTTAAAAATAAACTTAAATTTCAAAAACTAAAAACAAAAAATGAAATAGCTCAAACTTGACCATATTGAAATGTTTTAAGTTTTTCATATCATTTATTAAAAAATATATAGTTTTTACTATGAAAAAAATAGAACATCTAAAACTGTTGATCAATTAACCATTCATCGACTTAGTTTTTTTTTTTTTTTAATTTTTTTAAAGATTACATTCATCTATTTAGTTACTCAAGAGATTGCCAAAGAAAAAAAATACGATTTCATGGAATAAAATAGATTTTTTTTTTTTTTTTTTTTTTTGAGAAACGAATAAAATAGAATTAAAATAAATATATAAATAAACACTTTTTTAATTAACAAAAATTTGGAAAGGTTTGAATTCACCCTACCAAAATAATTTTATAAAAAAAAAATGGTCCACTGCGATATACCCTAATCTTATAATTTTATGAAGCAGAAGGATCTTTCAAGAAAAGAGAATAATATAATAATTCAAGAGCTCTGAATAAAGAAAAGATCACCAGATTTATCATGTAATCGAAACATAAATATATAAATAAATTGTGAAACAACTAAATTAGCTCTCTTTAGCCACTGAACTAAACTTAGCAAGGCAGCATGGCCTTGCAATACTGCCTCAGCATTAGAACTTGAAAGTTCTCTCAGTTCATGTGCAGCAGAAGAACGAATTCGAATTGGCAGCAATGGTCCTTACAGTGATGAAACCAAATCAGCCATTTTCGGCTCGGTCGTAGGAGTTCGACTTGTGTTTAGGTGCGAAAGAGAAGCCATCGGGAACTTTACCGAGCAACATCTCTGAGATCTTAATCTGCAAAATTTAAAGGAGAGAATGAATCATTCCCACACATTGCGACTTGAAAGTATTAACCGGCCAAAAGTGCTGGTGAAGTATAAAACATTTACCCAATCAGCTGCAGAATCGGAGGACATGAGAGTTTCGAGGTCATCACGGCCAAAATACGATGGCGAGCGCCAGTTTAGACGTTGGGGAACAACGTCCAGAATACCAACGGGAATATATCTGTATGTGTAGCTAAGCCATTCCAATAAGAAATGTCTTGTTGTCTCAACACCTGCAGATTATCAAAGGGAAGATAGGATAAGGGGTGTACAAAAGAACAGACATCCCGGACTACCCAACCTGTAAAGATTGGGTTGAGTTATAATTTTCTTTAGGTTGGGTTAGGTTACAATTTTATAATTTATAATTTTCTTTGGGATGGGACGGTCGAGGTTGTCAATTTTTGCCTCATTTAACCCAACCTAACCCAAAATAAGAATAAGATAATATATATTTATGTGTAAGATTAACTAACCAGATGAGATAAATACAACACAACTATTTAACTCTTAACCCAACTCGGATCATATGTACACCACCAGATAGGATTTCATAAAAAAAAAAATTGTGAACAAGCCTGATACCAACAAAGAAAATGATTGCAGTGTATAGAGTAAACCAAACTACATCGTTTGAGATTTTAAGCTTGTACATCGGTATAATGACACAAGCAATATACCTTTAGTGTCAGAACCCCAGTGCTCGAGTCCGAAATGCACAAACTTTTTCAAGATGTTTAGCCGCTCCCCAGAAGTGATGTCCCAGTTTCTCTGTTCCTTAATTTCTGTAAATAACCAAGGCTGCAAAGGACAAGAGATTGATAGCAATATTAGCTTCCACTGAGTTAAAGCTTTGTATAAGAAAATCAAATAAAAAGAGAATGTCATGAACAACAAACTGAAAACCTTAATTAGTGCTCCTCGAGCGATCATGCACGTAGCTAACTTTGGACACTCATCTTTGCGTCGATTCCAGTCTAAATATGAAAAAACGTCCCCATTTCCAATAACTTGCAGTGAATCAGGAGCTAATGTGGAACAGCGATGAATGTATTCCCAGTCAGCAAGCTTGCTGTATCGTTGCTGACGAGTTCGGCCATGAATGGTTACTGCACGGGCCCCCCAATTACCAATATCTGCAATAAGCGAATCGATACGATTTTTCCCTTCAAAGTAGCCTGTCCGAACCTAACGCAAGAAAAACACAATTATACCCATTGAAAAAAACTTAGGATCGATCGAGAAAATAGCAAAAATATAGAAGACCAACATGACTATAGAGTAGTTAAAAAATAAACTCTCTCCACTATCATATAAAATAAACAATAAGTCACGGTGAGATCATTACTAATTTATATTTTTAACAAGATACCATTGCTAATTCATGTAATAAATTAATGGCAATATAACACTCTAAATGGAAGAAAGAGAGAATGAGGGTACCCATATTTTCATTTGACAAGCAAGAGAACTATGATCATTTCGATTTAACACAAACGGAAGTTTACACCATACCTTAATTGTTATGGGTGTATCCACGATTCCAGAAGCTACTTCTACTACACTTTTCATCCGCATTGGCTTCATAAGAAGAGCTGATCCAGCACCCTTATTCACAACAATGTCAATTGGGCATCCCATGTTTATGTCAATGAAGTCAAGCACACATTCTTTATCAATAAGCTCTACAGCACGTGAAACAGTGTCTGGAAATGCACCGCATATCTGTACACCAAACAGATCTTCTGAGGAATGTCGTCTCAACAATGCCCATTCTGAAGCTTGACCCTTTGCCACATGAAAGTAATATTATAAAACAATGTTTATTTTAATTCATCTTGCAAAATATGAAATGAAGTCGTCATCAACAAGTTGCTAAATTAGAAACGTGCCAAACCCAGTGTTTTAAAAAGCCCAAGGCGCACTAATGTGCAATGGCCCCCTGGGTCCTTAGGCACAAGACACACCAAAGGGTGTGGACTGTTTTACTTAAGGCACACTATATAAAAATAACACAAAACAATTATATATGTGTGTGTATAAACAATAAAAACACTTTTCATGGACATAAATGAAGTTTTAACCAAGAATAATATATAAAACATACATAACATTCAACTATCAACCTTCATTTCATAAAAAGAAATGAAGTTTAACGAAGAAAAATATATAAAATATACCTAAGATTCAACTATTAACCTTTCATGTCTTGATTCAGTTATCTCGCGCTTCGAATGACCTAATACGGCACAAAAATTTTGGGCAAAATAGTAAAAAATACAAAATCCCACAAGGTGCGGGCCTTCCTGAAAAGCGCCAAAAGGCACGCACTTAAAAACACTGGCCAAACCAAGTGCAATGATCATTTAAATTAAAATGAAAAGAGCCGAACCATGTTGATAAGGTACAACTGCATAGTATCATAATTACTAAATGCCTAACCATCCGACCTTATTTTAAATACATATGATCTGTTTCAAAAAATAAAAATAAATAAATGTGTGTGTGTATATATATATATATATAAATGATACTAAAAAAAATCGACGAAGGACCCTTTTATTAACATTAATTTCTGCAGACCAAGGGAAAGTTGCACAACCTGCAAGAGATTTGTACACATAGCCATTTCGCCACATGTCACATCTGCTCCTAAGACTTTGCAAACTCTTCTGAAGGGAAGATTCCCAACAGTAGTCAGAGGAGCAAGATACAGCTTATCTCTAAAATCAATAAGCTTTCTTTCTCTGAGGTGTGGTTTTAGACTTGCATCACTATCCAGAAGTACACCATCCTTCATAACTTCAGACTCAATTTTTGTATGGCTCTCACCAAAAGCTTCATCAGTCATACTTGCACCTGTTGCACACATGAGAGATATAAATAACAAAAGCAAGATGAAACCATAAGATAAAGTGACAACTGGACATAAGCATCTTGCAACAAAAATAAACAGACAAAGGAAGAAATATAAACCTCCATTGTCAATTTGATCAGAATGAAAATTCTCTGAAGACATAGATCTTGGTTTCTTCAGAGGTCGAGAATCATCAGATAAAAATTTTCCTTCTTTTTGCCCATTTTCTTCTGGAACTTCTCCAGAGATTTCTATGTCGGTATTCAAGTCATTATTCGCTTCGCTACAGCAAGTTTTGTCTGTAACATCACTTCCATTTGATACAGCAGCCCCCTTGTCTTCTATGACCCTCGATTTCGATTTTCCATGTGTCTGACAGCGCCAAAATTACATCAATGAATAATTACATGACAGAACAGACTACATTATGGGTAATAGATTAAGACATGCATTAGAGTTCCTAGTAAGAAACAAAGTGATACATAAACAGATTTTAAGTAACATTGTGTCCTGAGAACAAATCTGATAGAATCTGGATCTATCTATTAGCAAAGCATCACGAACATACACGATAAACCAAGTGATTCAAGGTACTTGGACCCTCCCTAAACTCTTGAGATCTCTCAAGCTCTAATTCTCATACAATTCCAAGATACTTCATCACTAAGTAACCCTCCCTATTTATAACCACCATATGTAACTAACTCTTTAACTAATTGCATAAAGGCCCTTATACTATTCTTAAGGCCCAAACCTATCAAAATCAAAATACTGCCAAAGATATAGGTCACAGAAAGATACAAAGTGTGCTTTATGGCCATACCAAGAGCCCAAGTTCTTTGAGTTTGGAATCAGCTTTCGGAAATTTCATCTTATTTTTCCATAAGAGCTTCTGAATATCTTTATTCAGTCCATTAACTTCAGAGCCTTGCTTCAAAGCAACTGACGAACCAAAAGAAACACCTTCCTTATGGGTCCCTGCAAATCTACACGCTAAACCGTAGGGGCAAAGTTGTTTGGCACCGCTAAAGGGGCACTCCCCTTCAATATCAGCTGGTTTCTGAGATCATAAACATCAGTCAACAATAAAGGTAAAAACACAAATACTTTGAGACAAATAAATCTGTCAATAAAGAACTAAATTAGCTAGAAGTGAGATTTTCAATACACTACCTGAGATTTAAAGGCATCAATATCATGACTATAGCGACATTTATCACTATATTGACATGAATTAACATCTCCTGTCTTTGCTATTTCAGGACACAAATGACGAGTGGAGTTTTGTTCCTGTAAAGATTAGAACTGATATAGTGAGTAAAATTTTCTTTTTCATTTTAACATTTAACATGATTTGAACTTAGAACCATTTGTCAGCATGAAAAAACACAAAAATATACATTGAACTATCAAAACGGCCGAGTTGAAAGGCAGTGATACTCATCACAAATTCCCAATCGTTCCTAGGTATTTCAAAGTGTTCAAATCAATCATAAACCATCAATTCCAGAAAGAAACTTAACACTGGAAGCTACATTCAATTCAAAAAAGTTTCCAGCAAGTGAATTCCACCATCTCACTTCAACCAGATTTCAAAACAAAATCAAACCTAAAAACGACGAACATTAACGAAGAAAAACACCACACAAGAACACAAAGCGATGAAAATGGATGAAAACCTGGCGGCGTTCTCGTTTCAATTGACGTTTGGACTTCTTCTCCTTCACCAAGCTGGACGGAGCAGCCTTATCGTCGCCATCATTCTTAGCACCGGAAGCGGCGGAATACTTCACGCTGTTACAGGAGGACCTCACCGGAGGAGGGCGAAGATACTCCCGTTTCACAGGGGCTATGGCCTTGGCTACAAGTTCTTCCGGCGTCAACTGGGCTCCATTTGAGGCGGAGTGAGAAACTGGCTCATCGGAAACCGCCGTGTCGTGTAGGAGCTCCGCCGTAACTGATTCTTCCATTGGTGGGCGAGCGGAAGGCTGTGCTAGAATGAAAACTGCGAGAAGTGGGAAGTTTGAGTCAAAAGGGTTTGAAAATGTGACATTGGATTATTAGGGCTCAAATTTAGTCATACTCAAATTGTTGACATTTTTTTTTTATTTTTTAAAGACCAAATTTGTTGACTTAAACAATTAGTTCAACACCGAATGGGTAATGGGTGCGTTGATTATCTTAATTGATGATAATCTATTTTAATTATATTGTCTCCAAATGTACTCATTTGTATTAATAAATATTATCAAATATTTTTTTATAATACCGATATTAATGAGTATTCATAATATAATATTAAAACATATTAATCATTATATAGATGCAAATACTTTAAAATTTGCTTACCCTTGTATAATTTTATGATAAAATCGTTGTAGGTTAGGATGGTACTCATACAAATAGAGAAATAGTGAGGCAAAAAAATCAAAATGTGCATGTCAACAAGAGTAATAGTTCATCCATATCAATGTACGTAATGAGCAAAAAGTTATGGGTTTGAATCCTCCCCTCTTCCAATTATTATAGAATTAAAAAAAAGTTTTAAATAAAAAGAAATGTCGAAATAAACATAGTTCAATTGATATATGTCTGTATTAACAATTTCGATGTAGAGATTTGATACTCCTAAACATATCGTAAAAATAATAGTGGGCTAAGAAAATGGAGGTCTATCACAAAGTTCTTAATGACTATAAGGAGTTAAAGAGACACATTAACAAAGCTTTGATTACCCTCATCCCCAAAACGCTTCTACTTCTATGCAAGACTCCTTACCCATAAGCCCATTCAAAATGATCTATAAAATTGATAGCAAAAGCTCATGCATTCATGCATTCATAACTCAAAGGGGTTTTGCCCAAAGAAAGACTCATAACTCACAATTTAATTGGCTTCAAATGCATTCATGCCCTTGATTCTAAACACAATGGCAAAGAGGGAGGGGTCTATTGCTTCGAGTATGGCTATAAGAAAGGCCTACGATCGTATGGAATGGTCTTACATTATTAGAGCAATTGCGAGGTAGATCAAGTTCAAGAACAAATGGATGAATAAATTATAAAGTGTGTAGAGTCAATCAAGTACTCAATGCTGGTTAATAAATTATGAAGCTTAAATTATGAATTGTTTCTTGCTTCCTTAGAAGATCTGCTAAGAGATCAACAAGATCAACAAGGTTTGTTCTCAATTTTGGTTGGGACTAAGAAAGCTAAGTTCTTGTACTTTTAGAATTTATTCTTTAAAATTGAGGTTTGTTCTTGTACTTTTATAATGATATTATAATACTTTTAAATCTAAAAAAAAAATTAAAGAAAAAATGCTTTTAGTTTATTTATTTAAAACTAAGATTTAATTTTTAAAAACAAAAGTTTTAAGAAATGGCTAGTAAACAAGATTTTTTTTTTTCATAAAAAAGAATTAAGAACTAGAATAAAAATATCATTAGGGCACTATTACTTGAAAGTCAAATACTGATTCTCGAGATTCAAACATGTGACTATGGTGTTCAGCTAAATTACCATCAAACAATTAAATCAATGTGCCACACAACTTTTTGATAAATTATCATTAATTGAAGATACAATAATTGATATTTATTTAATAATTTGCGGTGATGTAATGAGAGTGTGACAAATAAAGGAGGTCTAATACTATAACTCATGACATTATTTGCTTGGAGTTCATTAAAAAAAAAAAAAAACTTTATTTGCTTGCAATCAATTGGAGATATGAAAGACATTTCCACTCCACGGTCACGGGTTCGATCCCTGGAATCGGTATTTGTAATCTCTCTTCTCCCAATTTATGCTAAAAAAAAAAAAATTTGGAGATGTGAAGGGCAATAAATTGTACAAAAAAAACAAGGAACAAAATAGATAAATGTGTGTATAAATTCAATTTTGTATCTATTTTTAAGAGTACTTTTTTTTATATATATCAATTTTCATATGGAGCCTATTTCTACAAAAACAAAAAACAAAAAACAAAAAACCAAAAAAAAAAAAAAAAAGTCATACGTTTAGGGCCTATTTTTTGAAAAAAGATCTCAAAATATAGGCCCTAAACTTTTGAAAAAATTTAAGGAAAACTGCGTGAACTAATCAAATTTATAAAATAATTATAAATAAATTGACTGTCAAAAAAATTAGCAAATGTAATCTAGTCATTAATTTTAATAAATATTATCACATATTTACATTTGAGTTTGTGAAAAGAGTTCATTTAGTATAATTTCTTAAACTTTAAATGTCTAATTGATTAATGACCTATTAGATTTTTAAAAAAAATTATAAATTTAAGAATTTATTGAACACAAAAATAAAAGCTTAGATCTATTACTCATTTTTTAAGTTGAATAATTATTGAACCTAATTGAAAATTCAAAAATTATACTTGCAATTTAATCCAACCACTCTTAAATTCCCTAAAAAAAATCAAAATTTCCAACACATGTTTCAAACACATCAAAACATGGGGAAAATAAAAATAAATTTATTTTAAAAAGAAAAATAAAAGAATAGAGAATTGTAATAAAGCAACAACTGTGGAGATGCACAATCCACTTCACCTAATTTATGAATGAATATGAATGAATGTATCACAGTCAGAATTAGAAGCATCCTTTGTCAATTCATCTAGACAACTTTGTGCATGCATAAACTAGGGTGTGAATCTAATGATTATTATACATTTTATGACTAAACCTATTTATCTATTATATAAACTTTATAGCATGACATTTTGTTTTATTTAATATGGGTTTAACATGAATTTAGATAAGGTTTTAAATGTCAAATTTAACATATGTGTCATCAAACTAGAGATCACAAGCTCACTATAAGTCTATAAATACCCAAACAACGATAAAAACAAGGATAAAAACTGCAAACGTGAAGCGAGAAGGGAAGGTGGGCAAAAGAAGAAAACAAAGAAGATGATGCCGCAAAGCAAACATGCATGATGCTGAAGGACTGGGTCCTTCCTCTAATAATTGAGGTGGGAGATTTGAACCTATGACCTCTAGTCATTAGGCACACACTAATACCACTGAGCTATTGATCTCATTGTCAACTACGGTTTCTAAATTTAGAGAGGTTTGTTCGAATTCTAAATGATAAAATCTAAACCTTATAGCTACCATGATGCATCACCAATCAAAGAATTTAATATTTAGCCGTATCATATTTAAGATGAGGTAAGAAATACTTTTAAAAAAATTGATTATCTGACTAAAATATAAATGACAATAGTGTGAGATCCATTACCAACCAAATTAGATGGTGCTCAACCAGTGGGAACCATGCTTCTATTGGTTGGTGGAATCATTGACTAGGCTCCAAAGAACCTGCAACAATTTGAAATGCCTATTCACCTGTTAAATTTATTGTAATCAAATCAAATAGAGTGATTAAAATTGTTACACACAATGTCAGATGAACTGAATTATATTGTTGGAATCACTACCTGACAGAAGGAAAGGAAGGGAATTCCCATTCTTAAATATCATATAAATAAAGTATCTATCTTATCAGCAAATCCATTTCCCTTTTTGGTAACAAGATTGCCTAGACTCACTAAACTTGAAAACAA
This sequence comes from Sechiopsis laciniata, assembly GCA_037833695.1. Taxonomy (NCBI): domain Eukaryota; kingdom Viridiplantae; phylum Streptophyta; class Magnoliopsida; order Cucurbitales; family Cucurbitaceae; genus Sechiopsis; species Sechiopsis laciniata. Next base: position 21,602 of record JBBMKA010031011.1, read on the forward strand.
AGCACAAATTTAAGTGTGTGATTTACATTAACTTTAGAAAGACTGTGTTGAGGTGGATATTAGACAAATGCAATAAGAACCTAGCTTACAATAATGAATATATATCTATATATGAAGAAGGTGATCAAAGAGATAATGAAGCTCATCCATCTTCCACACAAAAAAATTATTGATTGGACTCTGGTGTTTTGGTTGCATTGCTATTCTGGTGCATATGTTGCTGTTGTTGGTGTTGCTGCTGAAGCTGAAGCTGGAGTCCATGGTGATTCGTAGAAGGTTGAGCCATTATCCCATTAGAGGGATGAGATTGTGCGTTTATGTCGGTCGTAGCGAACTTCAATCGTTGAACCTCTGCAGTTAAGGCTTCATTTAGAGCTGTCACGTTTGATAACAATTTAGTTACAGAAATGCATGTGTAACCAACCGTAAACAACAATCTATATGCTCAACAGAGGAGTAACAGCATTGCTTCAAGGCTTTCCATGTACTAAACCAGATCATAAAATTTAAATTGTGAAACTTCATCTGCATCTTATCTTAAGAAACAAATTCGTTGATGAAATCAAACGTATTAAGAGGGAGAACTCGTGCTGAGCAAGTTCAAAACAGCGTTTCTATTAGGAAAAAGGAAGAAAAAAAAAAAGATCTTTTTGTAACTATGACTTTGATCTTGTTCTTTTAGATAGAAGTCCTTTTCTTTTATTTGTTTTGGGTACTATTTATTTGGACTTGTTTTTTGTATGCCAGTGCCCTTGTATTGTATGCCAGTGCCCTTGTATTGTATAGGTAACCAGGAAAAAAAAGGTAGTTACAAAGTCTTATATCAACTAAACAATAACCATCATAGATTGGCCAAGTGAATAAATGAAGACCTTGTAAATCATAAAGGGCTTAGAGATTAGAGATTATGTGTTCAATCATGGTAGGGTAGCCACCTACTTTTTTTTTTTTTTTGAAATATGGTAGCCACCTACTTAAAAATTAATTTCTTTATAGTTATTTTGACAACCAAATGTAGCAAGATTAGGTGGTTGTCCTGTGAAAATTTTCGAGATACATTTAAGCTAACCCAAATACTCACGAATATAGAAAAAGAAGAAGGCCTATATCAAACTGCCACAAGAAATAATAGAAAGACGATTCTCTCAAAATAAGAATGAGTGGACAGACTCTTCTCATTTGGAAGGGGAATGGTTCAGATGATTAGCATATAAGTTCTAACAAGTTAGCGGAACTGCCAAGCATAAGAGCGGAAGAAGACAAAATGGCACTGTATCCACATCAAATTTCAATAGTATGGTTAGGGAAGAGACAAAAGCCGTAGGAATAGCTTCTATGGGGTCCATACCGAGTATTAAATTGGCCTACAAAAAGATTCCACGGAGAAAAACTTGCTTTGCTCTGACAAAGAGACAGATTCCTTCTAAAGAATAGATCCCTCTAAAATGAATAAAAAAAAAAGAGTCCAGAGAAGCCTGACAAACGTTTTTAGAGGTTCAAATAGATTTTAGAAGAGATTCTGTTTTCTGGAGGAAAACCAATTCGACAATACCTGTACTTCCCATCTCCCAAGCCTCTAATATTTCAAATGAGAATAATTAAGAAAGCCATATGAGCACCGGGAGTAGCAGAATAAAATTCTCATATTGATAGAAGAATGTAAATTCCAGAGTTTTCAAATGCTTGCCGACTCTTGAAGACGTATCTAAGCACCAAGTTCTAACTGCTTGACCTGACTGCCACTCTCTAGAAAGGGAGGAACTGAACGTACGAGTGTTTTAAAAGAATTAGTCTTATAAATGCTAATGGTATACAGAAAGTAATGTAACAGAAATATTAAGCTAAAGAAGTAAAAAATAATTCAGGATTTAATGCTTAGACGAAACACCTTTCCAATTAGGTATTGAAAGAAAAGAGTGAAGAGAAAAAGTTCCAGTACCATCCCGTAGTTGGGCTTGCTGCTCCATAGCTTGGAGACGGAACTTCAGTTCATTATTTTGGTTTGTAAGCCCAACCGAGTCTCGCTGAGTACAAAATAGTCACAGGAAAACCAAAAAATTTAAGCACAGGAAGATGGGAATAGAAAAAAAATTGTCATCACTAAAAAACTGTACCTGCAGAAGTGTGAGTTGGGCAGACAGTGTGGTGGCTTCTGTCTGAAGAGTCTGAACCTTGTGTTCCAACTCAGATATATACCGCATTTTTCGTTCTTTCGATCGAGCAGCAGATTGGCGGTTGGCCAAGATCCTGAAGTACATCAGTAACTCATGATTAATAGACAATGGTTGAAAACATTTTAGTAACTAGATGATGGCATAATTTATACATACCTCTTTGCACGCTTTGGATCAATTAGTGCAATCTCAGCAAGTTTGTCATTAGCCATAATTTTCTTCAGTTCTGCCCCACTGAACTCACCATTACCAAACTCCAAGCTGAATGAATTTGAATTACCATCAACTAGGTTGTTTGAAGAAATTTGCCCTGGACGAACACCAGGTGATGTAGGAGGCATTTTGGGCGACTCATCACCAAACTGCATATTTCCCATGAAACTATCCATGGAGATACTCCGGTAATGTCTGGTAGTTGGAGCAATATCTCCACCCGCAGTCCGCTTGTTTCCTTCCTTCTTCTCAAAAGAGGAATTCAATCCATTCATTTGAGTGTTATCCCCACTTTCATTAACACTGCTTTCGGTTTCATTATCGCTGCTGTCACCCCCTGTCTTTGTTCCACTACCCCTACTATCCAAATCCTCCCTATTCTCATGACCATTCTTGTCATTGGCCCCTGAGGAGTTGAAGAAATCAATATTATCCAAATTCATATAAGCAGAGAACAAATCATCCACAGTGTCCCC
>JBBMKA010031042.1:0-24458 GCA_037833695.1 Sechiopsis laciniata
TATTTTATTTCATAATTTTATATCAACAACACATTTCCTATTTTTCATGATTTTTTTATGCATGTATTTAATTTATGCAATGTTATTTTTAAGACGAAAAAAAAAAAAAAAACTAGAAACTAGAAATGATTATCAAACAAGTTTTGTTTATGTATTTCTTAAAAAAAAATTTTAGAAACAAGAAATAGAAATAATTATCAAACACATTCTTGTTTTTTGTTCTAAATAAAAACAGGAATAAGAAACAAGAATTAGAAACAAGAAACATGAAATGAGAATATTATCAAATGGACCCTAAGATGAGCAATGAAAAATGAAATTTGCACCAAAATGTTATTATTTAGGCATTGCTATTTTACTGAGTTTTCTTCAACAACTGTTAGGAAGACATTCTGTTTTCTGGTTCTCAAACATCGCTATAAACTTTTCTTTTTGAAAACAACATCGCTGTGAAATATGTATAAATTGAAGTCGGCCATGTTTTCTTGGTCATTTCTCTATGTTATTTCTGTTGTTTTTTTATAGTGCGTGTTTGGGTTTATAGATTATTTGAGATGCGTTCAGAAAGTTGTATATTATTATAATTTTGGTATGGACTATTTTTCACAGTTTTTATTTATTTATTTTGTATCATACAATTAAATCAATACTAGATATTATTATTTTTTTTAAACAAAAATTTATTTATTTATTTATTTTTTAAAAATCAATTTATTTTTAAAATTAAGTCTATATATACAATTCATATCTTTAGATTTTCTTATTTTGTTATCAACTTTGTCCTCATGTCTTCAAACACCAATTCATATTTTTGAAATTAAAAACAAAAAACAAATTTCAAAATTTTGGTTTATTTTTGGAATTTGGCTTAGAATCTAAATGGTTTTAATGGACACAACAACTATTCTAGAGAATTTTGGAGAAAACAAACTTTTTTTTAAGGAAAACTTACCATACATTTTTTGAATGAAGAAACTTAACTAATCAAATATAGAAAATAATTACAATTAAGGTCATTTAAAAAAAAAAAAAAGTATTAAATTTAGTAGTTAAATTAATGAGTTTCTTGTTATTTTTTTTTAGAAATAGGCCAAATTGGAAAAGAATTTACACTACTACGCAAAAAAAAAAAAAAAAAAAAAAAGTAATCATAGTCATATGTATTAATAATTGTACGGTATTATTAATAATTATATGGTATTATTATACGATATTATTAATAATAATACTATATTAAACACAATAATGTACTAATAACAAATAATATTGTATTAGTAATACATAATAATATATTAATAACATAAATACTGTATTAATAATAAAATAATATTATATAATGAGTATTAATAATACCGTATTTTTTACTATGGATGCGAATATTTTCAAATTTGTCTAGATCTGTAATTATTTTGTGAAATTGACTATCCAACACAATTTCTTTTAAATTAATGAGTATTGTCACTCACTTTCTATGGATTAATGATTAATATTGGTATTAATTAATATTTATAATACAATATTAAAACATAATTATAAATGTAAATAATTTATAATTTGCCTATATTTGTAATTATTTTAGAAGAAAAGTTCACCCAGTATATTTTTCCTATTTTTTAATAACCACTATCATAGATGGAACTAAGTCTCTTTAATCTTCAATGCCATCTTTGATTATTAGACTATTACAGGATAACTACTAGATTTAATTTTTTAAAATTAAACCAAATGGTTATAAATAAACATAAGTAATATAAGTTTGTTTCTCATGAATAGTACCAACATTTACAAATATTTTGTCATTACAAACAATAGGAAAATACTTGACAACTTCATACAAAAAAAAAAAAAAAAAGAGAAACGTATAATAGTGTAGAGTGTACTGACCAAATCATCCATAGCAATTACTTCAACTAACCAAATCATGTATAAAATTAATTGTGGTATACATAAATAATTCTACACTTTTAAACCAAAATGAACACAATTTAAGTGACATTTTTATTGGATTAGCAAGAGTCTCGGGATCCTATTGTACTTAAAATAAAGATCCACACTTGGGAACATAGAATGAATCACATTGATTGGAACTCATTTCCATATTTGTAAAAAAAGAGAGAGATTTTATTGTTTGCTAAGTGCACGATAGATAAAGTCTTGGATGAAAAGGTTGTCTCATTAACGACAAAGTGAATACGTGTGGAGTAGAGTAGTGGGCTGTGGAAAATATAGATAAATTCATGAAATAATTTGAAAATCTATCTAAAAACACATCTCTATCAAAGAAATTTTGAAAGAATGTGAAAATCTATCTAAAAAAACATCTCTATCAAAGAAATTTTGAATGAATTTGAAAATCTATCTAAAAAACATCTCTATCAAATAAATTTTCAATATAAATATTCACATTGAAATGTCCTTTAAATTTTAGTTGAAATCGAATTTTTTAATTGTGTAAGAGTCTGTTTTCTTTTTACTTATTATTTATTATTAATTGGGATTGCCCTTTTTTTGTTGGTTGTTTGTTTAAAAATCCATATGCTCATTAGAAATGCATTTCTTGTCCTTTTTTTCTATTTTTGATTAAATGTTTTGTCCTTTTTTTCCATTTTTGATTAAATGTTTTAGGGTTTGGTAGTGTGTCTCATCTCTTGCCAAATGAGAAAATGTTTTTTTTTTTTATTATTTATTTATTTTTTATATATAAATAATAGTATTTTGGCCCCCTTTTTAAAACTCACAATCCCAGCCATCCGTTTGCACCAGCCTTGGTGTGGATTGCTGCTACGTGTCCCCGCCCAGTCGCCCAGAAAAATCCTCACACATTTGCAGCCGTTCCCAGCCGACGGCTGAGATCCCTCGAGCACACCAGCTGCACCAAGCTGCCCAGCTTTGATGTTTCCCTCGCTGAGTTCACGCCATCGACCTGCAAGGCTTCAGCCGCCAACCGAGCCATAACCGACCAACTACCTCAACCATACCGCCGTTGTCTCCATGCGAGCGAGCAAGTCCCACACGTCTTCTCTTTCGCTGTGGGTTTTGTTCCAAGTGAGTCCCGAGCTTGTTTTCCGCCTTGTCTCCCTTGGTACCTTGTTCTTCCTTGCTTGTAAGTCCCTTATTTAGCTGTTTTCCATTCAAAACCCTTTGTTTCTCCATGGATTTTGGCGAAAACCTCCAAACTCAAATCACAACTTACTTTGCAGATTTCTGAGGCTAGGGAGCTCCGTTTGAAAATCTGAGACCAGATCCGTGATCTAAGGACTGAGACCTTTGAAATGAGGTATCACCAGCTCCATTTTCGTGGCCACGTGCCAGCGCCACTGTGCTCCGGCGAGATGTTTCAGGGCAGTAGCTTCCCCTCGTTTCCGTGATCCTAACCCTCTATGTGGCTTGTTTAGCTTGTCCCTAACGAACTCTCGGTGTGGTTTTTATGTTTAGGTGACCTGGGTTTCATTCTTAGCTAGCAGAGTTGTTTTAGAGTTCGGTCAAGTCGTCGGGTAAGAGGTTTTATTATGAGTTGGGTGTGGCAATTTCATAGCAAGTAGTGGCATGACTAGGGTATGTTGAGTTGTGGCATGATAAAATGCATGTTCAGACTTATTTGTTTATGTTATTCATATTCTGTGGTGCGTGGCATGTTCGAGATAGCTCTGTTCTAGGTTCCCTGTTGCCTGAATTATGATTTTACTTGATGGCGTTGATTGACTGGAATGACTGTAGGAGATGCATATAGTATTGTATTGTGTTATTTTCAGGCCATGAACCATGCTGTAATTGCGTGCTAGTTTAGGAATCGTGTGTCCTTTGTTATCTTGATTCCTATTTCTGTTACACTCGTTTGAATAGCATGTGCCTTGTTTCTACTCTTACTTATTTTCCTTTGTGTACATGGGAAGAAGGGCCAGACATGACCCGCTTGACCTCGACACCTACGACAACGGCCTGGTACGTGAGAAGGGGGGCAGTCATGACCTGCTTGACCCCGACACCTACTGGAAGAGGCCAATGGAACAGATGATGGTACGGAGAGATGCATGTCGGTGCACCTGCATACCTATCGGGATGTTGTCAGTAGACAGTCAGTCCCTACATGCCCGGGGTTAGCAGACGGTGCCCCTTAGCCCGAGGTTCAGGGATGCTGTGTGTTCCCTTCCCTCGTGGTCCCTGACAGTGGTCAGACTACCCCGAGACACTCATGTATGTCCCTCTGGATACGGTATGAGACGTGTCTGGACCCGAGGCTTAGGAAACCTATGTGTTACCCTCACTCACGATCCTTTTCCTAATAGAGGTCAGATGAATGTTGGCATTCTAGTATGCCCCTGTTGTTACGATATGAGTATCGTTGACTTAGGTGCTTGATCAGTGGATCAACCCTACTCTTGGTTGGCATGCTGTTCTTAGCTCGAGTATTCGAGTCCTGTTAGTGCTTGCATGATTTCCCCACAGTGAACTTCTTACTAGGTATATATATTTATATATGTCCTCACCTCTTATATCTTTCAGGTATAGGAGCACATCGAGGTGACTGACTGCGGAGCTGTATGATCATGGGCACGACGTCATTCTCTTCTGCATTGTTTTTCGTATTTACGTATTTTGGACTCGTACCATGTTTTTCTTTCTAGTTTCGGACTTGTTTTGTTGTTATTATGCTTTATGATTTTTCAAGGGATCCCAAACTTCGTTTTAGAACTGTTTTCAGCTTTTTTTTAGACTATCTGTTTTATTTCATGAAATGAGAATGCATGCTGTGCCGTTTTATCTTAATTTTCTCAAGACATGCATGAGTAACGTCCCCATTAGAGTCCTTTTAGGAAGTCTGATCGTTACAGTTAGTATCAGAGCTCAGAGTCATAGATTTTATAGACTGGTTTACGATGTAAACTGTGTGTCCATGATCATCGATAGCGCTAAATAATAGCACTATTAAGTCTCTAAAACCGTACTTTATACGAAAAAATGGGCAAGTAAGTAAACAGCGTGAGAAGGAATTAGCACAAATAGTCGTTTTATCCGGAAATGTATGCCAACAACATTGCATGAAAAAATATTTGCTACACAACGATCTTTAAGATGTAAAATGCGCGTATAAGCACAGAAACACGCAATTAAGTATAAATCTGCTGACGTGTCTTATGTTCGCAGGTGATCATTACAAGGAAGGAACAAATAAGTCATCAGAACAGAAAATGATGGAGATAATTGGTAATCAAATCACGAAATCAAGGGAACCAAGACGGAAATAATCAGAAATAGAATATTTCAGAAGAACGACATTAAAGATTGGACGTGGTCGACAAGAAACCTTGGACGATTATAAATAGAAGACGAATAAAAGAAGAAGGGGCACCAATTCAGAGGAAAAGCTACAGATTGATGAGCGTTCAAGACGTCGGGGTCTCATTGGAGATCCCGGCTGCCTTTGTTCATCTGTAGACCTTGAAGAATTGAGTACCACTCAGTGTTATAGATAAAAACGCCATTGGCAACGATGGCGATGGACTCTATTGCTCCATAGATAGATACTGTAGTGTCATTTCATTTACATATCATACTCTGTTTTAAGTAGTTTAGTTAGTGTTTGCTTTCTTAAACGTTAATCTACAGGTTCTTTGTTCTAGAATTGATCTCTAGTAACTTTTTATGCTTGATTATAGTTTAAGTAAGTATGGAAGCTAAGTAATATGGCTATTAATTCTAAAATCAAGTAAAGGGGGAAAATGAGTAAGAACAGCAATTGTTTTAACTATCTCGAGTCGATTGACCCTCCACTTGGGAGTGCTTACCATTGATCTTGAAAAAGAAGATGCTAAGGGTTTAACCTCACCGTAATCACTAGGTAATGCCTTAAGTACTTTTAGAAGGGAGTTAGGTAGGACCATCTCACTAGCTGCATACGAAAGACTTGTGTTTAAAAGCAAATCTCTAAGCCTTGTACTGATAGGTTGCAGTCAAGTATTCCGAAAGGGGACTTGAAGTTAGTCCAGTATGTATTCATTTTCTCATGACAACTTAACTTACTTTGAATTAATCTTTACTATGATCCTTCCTGTAGTCGCCATTCATAAAAACTTTAGAAGCGTGTTTAATTAAAATTTAGAAATAGTATAATTGTGGGTGATTAGAGTTCTAGTATCATCCAATAGCCTAACTTTCTTCTTTATGTTTAGTATTTGTTTGAGGAGCTTGAGCAAGGGACGGATCGAGTTCAGTTCTCTTGTAGTGACATCTTGTAGTTATGCTGCCTAGACGAGGGAGATCGATGAGGATACCAGTGACAGTAGAGGAGACTCCACTAAGTGTCATTTCACCGCAAAGAGCGCAACCCCATGATGAGTCTATACCGATATCGTCTGTTCACGAGCCACCCGTTGCCCCCACCAAGGGGAACATAGTCATTTCTAAGTTAGCTGCAACCTTGCGCTCTATAGTGAGTAGTTCAGTATTCGAGACAGTGGCCCAGGCTATGGGTCCAGTTACTAAGCCGTTGGCCCAGGTTGTGTTAGGACAGTAGGGAGGCAGTGCAGACGGCCGGGTCATCTAGAATTTTATTAGATCGAATCCCCCTTTCTTCGTCGGGCAGACAGACAAGCCAGATGTTGCTGAGTTATGGTTGTCCAGTGTAGAGGACCTTTTACATAACATGAATTGTCTTGAGGAGCACAAGGTTTGATGTGCAGTCCACATGATGAGAGATGCAGCGCATTGGTGGTGGAAGTCAACTGAGAGGTCGATCCTTGCAAAGGGTGCACCGGTCACTTGGGACCAGTTCAGAAGGAAGTTTCTAAAGACATACCTGACACCGATAGCAATCCAAAAGATGATATCAGAATTTACCTCGTAGAAGCAAGAGAACAAGACTGTCGCAGCCAATGAGAAGGGTTCTCTAGTTTGTGACATTATGCACCAAAGTTGATTGACGCTGACAGGAAGAAGACCGACATGTTTGTGAGAGGTTTGAGTATGGAGATTCGGGTAGGGGTGAATGCCCACGACCCCCAGGATTATGCTACTGCTGTTCAGAAAGCCCATGATGGGTTGCGATTCCTATGCTAATATAATATTTCATAATTAATTCGAAGTCAACTTAACCTAAATGTAACTCAGAATCGCTTATGCCCAAATATACGTGGTCGAGAATTGCAGCAAGTAATAAGTATATAATTTTATCGATCCCACAGAGATTGATGTCTAGAGATAACGCTATTAAGTTAGAGTCATGCATAAAAGTAAAATATGTGTCTTTAAGTTGTTGTGGTTTTGTTGTAATGCAGTCATGTAAATAATAAGATGCTGAAATTAAATATGATACAATGAGTAATGCTAAACTAACAATCCTAGAGCATTCTAAGCGTGCGGACTAGTCAACGAGAGTATTGCTTCCCTAACAAATAACTACTCCCGTACTTAATGATCGATGGCAGAACCAGCTTCCGCTATGTACTCCATACTTGGCAATAGGGCAACACAAACATTAGTGAGATTATTCCTAACACTCTAAGTAGTGGATAGACGTTCACACAACCTAATGTAGCATACTGGGTCAACATGCGGTTCCTTCTTCCTATCTCACCACAAGATATATGCGTGGGTAGCTAAGCAATGCATATATATAAAGATTAACATGCAGCAATGTAAAACTCAATGACCTACGCTCCTAACATACTTCTATTTATGAATAGTAAACATAAACTCCTACAGTGTAGCTATAGAGATAAACATCAAATAGAAGGTAAACTAGATGATTTTATTGCAACTAAGAAATGTTCAAATCTACAAACTACTCATAATAAAACAGTAAAATGGAATTGGCACAGCCAAAGGTGTACAGTCCCCTTGTAATCGGCTCCTACGACACCACCAATTGCTTCTCTCTGCGATAGGCTTCATGAACGACCAACCAGCTCAACTTCTTTGGCTCAATGTCTCCATATTTATAGGTTTGAATTACTTGGCCATCAAGTTGAGGTGAGCTGTGAAATCTTCATTAATGCAGCGTTCCTTGATTTCCGTTGGAATTTATTTGATTGACACCGCCTTGATTACTTGATTGATTCTTGATTATTTCCTTGTTGGCGTATCTTTCCCGAGCATGTTTTTAATTTGAATTTACGCCTTTTTGCTCTGCTGCTCATCGCTCGCACTGATGGTTCTTTTTGCGGTGTAATTAATAAGTCCTACCATTAGCATTGATTAGGCATATTTTACTTAAGATTTATGCTAAAAATATGAAACTACGCTGCTGATGCTTAATTGTGAATGCATGCTGACTTTCTAAGTTATTTCATTGTATTCTTCTATTAGTGCTTGCTTTCCCCCCTTTATTTCCAGAATAATGCTAACTAAGACAGTCTAAAATATGCTTTATTTGAGAGCTATCAAACCCCCAAACTTACATCATTGCTTGTCCTCAAGTAATGCTTATCTGCCTAGTTAGCTCATTCCTAGTTATTTCAGCATTTTTTTTTCAACTTTCGCAATTCTTATCGCATGTCATATTTCTAGCGAAAAACTTCCTTATCCTTTCAGTTTTCAAACTTTCCTAAAGATTAAGGTTTAACCTTAAAATCTTTTTTGCCATGACTAACAGATTGTTCCTCATCGCAAATATTCCTTATTACTCAGTCTATTGTATCACAATCACTTCTAGTTTAAAGTTTGCCTAACTTACTTTGCTAAGGAATTTGTTCCGGTCCTTATATCCATTGAGGATTTTAGTTATGCCTTTCGCATTCCTCTTAAGTTGCACTCATATCTACTAAATTCCATAGTTCTTAGCATAAATTGCTTGAGTATTAAGCAATTTCTCTAAGCAGAAGAATTTTAAGCTTGCGATAACATAGACAACGAAATACTTAAGGTTTCCTTAGGCTCATACGCCTGTCTTGACTTTTTTTTTTTTGCCTGAGTAGGTTGATCTCTATTTATATATATATATATATATATATTTACTCAACACTCCTCGGGCTGCCTTCACCCCCAAACTTAAATTCTTCATTGTCCTCAATGAAGGTGAGGCTTAGTTCCCCCAAACTTAGCTATTACTGCGATTCGCTCTACTCTATCGTAAGCGCTAAGACTTCCTTGCAAATTTTTGGTTCTTTCTGTCGTTTACGATAAGGATTATTCTAATGCTAGGTTTAAATCTAAGGGAACTTAAGAATTCTTCTAATTGAAATAATGTTTCTGCCAAATTTAGTTTTATGATAATCATGCTCAGTTGACTTCAAAAAGAAAATTGCTGAATTTTATAAATAATACTAAGGGAATTCAAATAACTTGCATCCTAAATGCATGATCATATCAAAATAAAATTGCGACAACTCATGAAATGCATGCAAAAAGCAATAAAATGCAGTAAGCATAGTAAAAGATAACGAGACTTCCATCTATTTGTTCGCATTGCTGCTGCTCTTTCCTTTGCCTTTGCTATTCTTCGAATCTAATAGTCGTTTTGGAAATTTCAGCCATTCGGAGTATTCTTGAAGTTCCTTTGCAGCTTTTAAATTAACTCGTCCCTTGCATTTGCATATTCCCAGTAGTCATCCGAATTTCTGAACAGCGTCTCAAATTGTTGAACCAGACTATGTATGTTCATGAATGTCTTGTCATTCTCTTCTCTATTCTTTTCTGTCATAATTTCTACTTTCCTTAGACGAATTCTTAACAATCTATATGTTAATTTCATTCGAACTCCTTGCTTCATACACAGCCGTGTAATTGTATGCAGATAGAACATCTTCATGCGATGTACCGAAGCCCATTGCTGAATCTGTACTTCCACTATCTTCCCTAAATTAATGCTCACTCCGTTTGTGATGGCAAAGAGTAGAAATGCTTGTTCCCTGCTTACTACCTTCACGTTTAACGAGGGCATAATCACATTTTTTATGAATATAGTCCAACTACGCAATTCTGGCTTAACACAATCTACTGGAAACAACCATCGGTTTTTCATTTGGCATTCTCTACTCCAATCGTCCTTACGCACTTTTGCAATTGTGCTTTAGTTGGTAATAGCTTTTACCCTTCATCTCTAGGTTTTTTGGGTAGATAGAAGACTTCGTTTAAAGCCACCGACCTACAATCAATCAGTTGTCCTTCGACTCGAGAAAAGAATTTCCTTTCTCTGTTAAGATTTGCATAGAACTGGCCAACCCAATCCTGCCTTCGTCTATTCTTGGTGTGGCTATGCTTGCCCATCCTAAGCTTTCTATCTTTTAAAAGTTAGCCTTTGTCATGAACGCCTCCGGCCAGCCATGATCCCGCCAAAATCTCTTCCTAAGCAATGCCACATACTTGGCCTCGGCTGATTCTGTCGGGCCTTGATTTCCAATACCTTCTACTTTCTTACCCATCAGAGGTAAAGTGCTGCTTGAGACCATTTGCAGAGTTCTTAGCTTTCAAGACTGAGATTAGATAGCAGTGATCGATTCTTCCACACACAAGGTTTATATAGAATTGCAAGGATTTCAGAATCCTCGTGTAAAGAAAGAATTAATCACAAAAGAAAAACTAAATTCTCCACCTTAATTTGAACCAATTCCTTTCCAACTAAAAAATTCGAATACAATACGGAAAAAATTGTAAACATGGAAAACTTTCTATAAACGGTGTAAATAAAAAAAAAAGAAAAACTTCCTAAAATTACGAATTCAAATGACTTAAGGAAAATTTAAAAAGAAAACTGCATAAAATAGAAAATCTTCCTATTATAAAACAATTAATATTTTTGCAGAAAGTCAGAAATACCAGTTTTTCGCATTCTAGGAATGCTGCTGAGCAGATCTAGGTAGAACCTTTGCGCTAATTCTGTCCAGCCTGATTTATCCTTGCTTAGGTCATTTAAGAATTTTCGGGGAGAAGCCATCCTTGATCGCCTTTTTCTGCCTTGGTGCTTGGGCTTCCTACCAACCCAAGCGTGATAAGATGTGTAGTTCTCTGCTGAAGCTCATTTGAATTGCCCAAGTGTCGCCGTCTTAAAGAATCAATTCCTGCGATGTGTGTACTTCTGCGAACAAGAAAATCTCAGTTACCATCGCTGGTGGCCTGTGATCTTCAGCGCTATAATCGTTTTCCTATTGAGTAATTGATTCATCATCTCTCCTTCCAGTTTGATGTAGAACCTCCTCAATTGGATCAACAATTTCATTACCTTCCATGCCTTCTTGTTGAAGATTCTCATCTTCGTTTTTGCCTTCATCATTCGATTTTTGCTCAGTATCATCTTTGGAACTCACTTTGTTTTCCTCCACAACACATTCTATTTTGTTAGAGGGGTGGTGAACCTTGCCCATGTTTCCTCCTGTTCCTTATAACGTCGCTCTAGTTCTCTGTCTATTTCTGGCACAAGCTGTAATTCCTTGGCTTTTCTTGCTCTCGCGATTGTGGCCAGTCGAAAATCTTCTCATGAGAGTTCTCCCTCACCAAAAAGATCTATCACTTTTCCTTCATTAAGTATGATGGCCTCAAGATATGTCTCTACTGCTCGTATACTGCTTGCTGAGTGTTCTAAGATTGGTGTAACGACCCAGTTTTCCAGGAATGTTCAGTTGCTTTTTCAGTTGTTCGGTTGGGCCGTTAGGGTAGTTTGAGCCTCTAGGGGTATTTTGGTAATTTTTCCTTCAGGGGTAGTCTCGTAAGTAACACAGGGTTTCAAGACGGTTCTGCTATTTTCTTAGTTTGGGTTTTTATTTCGGTTTCAGGTCCCTAGGGCTAGCGTTGCTATTTGAGATGTTTGGAGCCTTTATTTGATTAAAGAAGAAAAAGAAAGAAAAAGGTGACTTCGCCAGGACTCAAAGCCGGAACCGCCTGAGGACACGTGTCGTAATCCCGTGGAGCCCTTTTCTTTTGCCGACACCTTCGAAACGAGGTATGACCCACTCTATTTTTGCAACCACGCTCCGCCGCCGGTCGCCACCGATGCCACCGTGCTTCAGCGAGGTGTTTCTGGAATGTAGCTTCCCCTCGTTTCTGTGATCCTAACCCCCTTTCTGGATTATTTAGCTTGTCCCTAACGAACTCTCGGCGTGGTTTTTATGTTTAGGTGACTTGGGTTTCATTCTTAGCTAGCAGAGTTATTTTGGAGTTCGGTCAAGTCGTCAGAAGAGGTAAGGGGCGTCATTATGATTTGGGTGTGGCAATTTCATAGCAAGTAGTGGCATGAGTAGGGTATGTTGAGCTATGACACGATAAAATGCATGTTCGGAGTTATTTGTTTATATTATTCATGTTCTGTGGTGCGTGGCATGTTCAAGATAGCTCTGTTCTAGGTCCCTTATTGCCTGAATTATGATCTTACTTGATGGCGTTGATTGACTGGAATGACTGTAGAACCTGGATCTAGTATTGTATTGTGTTATTTTTAGACCATGGACCATGCTGTAATCGTGTGCTAGTTTAGGGACTCGTTTGTCCTTTGTTGTCTTGATTCCTGTTTGTGTTACACTCGTTTGAATAGAATGTACATTGTTTCTACTCTTACTTATTTTTCGTTGTGTACGTGAAAAGGGGGGCCGGACATGACCCTCTTGACCTCGACACCTACGACAGTGGCTCGGTACGTGAGAAGGGGGGCAGTCATGACCTGCTTGACCCTGACACCTAATGGAAGAGGCCATTGAGACAGATGATGGTGCGGAGAGATGACTGTTAGTGCGTCTGCATGCCTATCGGGATGTTGTCTGCAGACAGTCAGTCCTTACATGCCTGGGGTTAGCAGACGGCGCCCCTTAGCCCGAGATTCAGGGATGCTGTGTAAGAACCCGACCTGAAAATGGTCCTAAACCCAGTCCTTACTCAGCATGCATGCATAAAAGATAATAGAAATCGTAGAGCATTAAAGTTTGCATAAAACATCCATTTAAAATTCCAAAGAATCTGTTTATAAACATTTAAAAATACTCCCTGTTCAACATTAAAAACAACCCTGGCAAGAGTATAATTCGAAATAAACAAAATAAAAAACATTCAAATCATTCCATCCGGTTCCATATGCAAATCCTACAGACTCCGTGTCCGACCACATGCTGAATTAAATCAATAAACGTAAAACATAAACATAAACAGAGTACCGACAGCTCTCATATCATACAGCTTCTCCTCTAGCCGTCCTGGTGCTGTCCCAAGTTACCTGGTGGAAAAACCACAGAAAATAAGGGTGAGTACAATGGCACTCAGTAAGAATCCCCAACCGGGGTACAGTACGAAACAACGCATCATCTAGCATCCAAGTAAACACGCACACAGTTACCAACACAGAATCCTTGAAGTGAGTTGTCAATACAACTCCTGAATCATCGGAAGTCTCTTACTTCTGGCCTAATGATCAGTTCAATAACTTATCCCAACAGATATTCTCGAAGGTCTCTTACCCTCGGCCAAATGATTAATTCAAAAGTTGATCCCAAAAACAGATATCCTCGAAGGTCTCATACTCTCGGCCAAGTGACCGCTCAACAACTGGTCCTGACCAGCTCTCTAAACTGGTTCTGGGACATCAGGAAGAGTACCCGAAGTTCAGCTCTAAACTCGAAAAGGAAAGAGTGTACTCACGAACATTAGCTCGAGGGAGCTCTCGGCCCGGCGCCTAACACGTGTGCGCACACACCGCATGCTGCTGCAAACTACTTAAATGTGGGAGCCTAGGGACACATTACGCCATTCCAGGTACACATGCCTAAAGACTCGGAAGGATGTCCTTGATCTACAGTAGTGTGAGACCCTCGGCACTCAACTATAGTAGCCTGAATACCACCCACGCTTGAAGCTAAGAATTGGCCAAGGCAAGCTTACACCGTTGGCAGGGTTCCGCTCTAGCAGGTTACAGACTAGGCTTATGCTAGCGTGGTAGCTACTCCACACTCAGCTGCCGGAGGTAAGGAATCTGTCCTCACAGCCCGACCGGTAGGGACACATACGTTGGTCCACTTTCAGCCTCTAGATGAAGACAACCTAACAGTTCTAACTAAGATTTCAATCCTGTTTCTTAACAATAGACATGTTTCACAACAAATAACCCTAGCCTGGTACTACGAGCTTAAAAACAGGAAATCAAGCATGTTGGAAGAACAAACCTAGAATGGCACTAACATGTGAAAATAAGCGTTAAACATGCTAGCAGAACAGATCAACACAAAAGTTCCTATCCACTAAACATGCTCATAACGGTATAACTAACATACAAGAAAGCAATCAGAGAAGTCTCGCATGGTCCACACAACCCCGGCAAAAAATCCTTACCTGGAAATAAGTAGGAATAAACAACAGATAAAATGCTCATTGAGCTGCAGATCCAACAACCTAATAGATAAATTATAAATAAATAATTAACGTTTAGCAGCTAAACAGAACAAGGAAACCAAACACGCAAGGCTCGGGGAAGAATTTACCCTAAACCGAAAGTAAGGCAGCTCTGCAACAGAACCTCGGTGAAGCAAATGCGAAGCTATAGACGGCTGAGCGAAGAGCTAGGCTCGGCAAAATGGACGAGAAACCGTGAGGTAGCGTGGACGAACGACTCGCTGTGGAGAAAGCTCGCTGGGGAGAACTCCGAAGACGAACAATGCTCAGACGCTTAGCTCGGTCAAGCGAACGGATAAGGACTCGGCACTGTGCTTTCGAGGACTCAACTGTAATTCAAACGGAGCGATAGATCTTGAATCAGGCGACGAAAAAACTAAATAGGGAGCGAGAAGAGCTTGGCGAAGCGTACCTGAAGCGAACAGGCTGGCTGGCGAAGCGAAGGCGTGCAGCAGACGAGCAGCTGAGCGAATTGATTGGCAAAGAAGTCACCTAGGCTGGCGAACTCGGCTGCTCGCGCTTGGCGAAGGCGACTGGTTTTCGACGAAAGAGAGTGGAAAAAGTGATTTTGGTGATTTAGGAGAAAAGAGAGAAAATGGGAAAAAGTGAATTTGGAGAAGTGGCTGGGTATTTATATGTCTCGGCCAAAAGGAAAGGGTTTAATAGGGTTGCGACACGTGTCCGAGTCCTGGCGAAGCCACCTTTTTTCTTTCTTTTTCTTACTTAATCAAACAAAGACTCCAAACTCCTTAAATAGCAACGCTAACCCTAGGGACCTGAAACCGAAATAAGAACTCAAACTCAGTAATTAATAGAACCGTCTTTAAATCCTGATTAATTACGAGACTACTCCTGAAGGCAAAATTATCAAAATACCCCTAGAGGCTCAAACTGCCCTAACGGCCCAACCGAACAACTGAAAAAGCAACTGAACATACCTGAAGAATCGGAATGGAAAACTGAGCCGATATAGTATTCCCTCCTTTTAAGACTTTTGTCCCCAAAGTTCTAAGACTGAAACAACTCCGGGTAATGCATTCTCATCTCATCCTCTAACTCTCAAGTAGCTTCCTCTGCCCTCTGATTTCTCTACTGAACTTAACCAAATTAATCTCCCGGTTACGCAGCGTCTTGCGATCCTGAGCTAGAATCTGCACCAGTTTTTCCTTGAAACTCAAGTCATTGTTCAGCTCTAACGGCTCAAAGTCCACTACATGTGAAGGATCTGCTACATACTGTCTTAACATAGAAACGTGAAAGACACTGTGCACTGCAGCCAAAGATGGGGGCAAGGCCAAACGATAGGCCACCGGACCAATCCGCTCAGGGATCTCAAAAGGCCCTACAAACTTGGGACTCAACTTGCCCCGCTTACCAAACCTCAAGACTCCACTCATCGACGCTACTTTTAGGAACACATGTTGGCCGACCTCAAACTCCAAATCTCTACGCCGAACATCGGTATAACTCTTCTGCCTACTCTGTGCCGTCAACAAACGAGCCCTGAACTTCTGCACTGTGCCATTAGTCATCTGTAAAAGCTCGGGTCTCAAAACCTGTCTGTCACCAACCTCTTACCAGAACACTGGAGATCTGCACCGCTTACCATACAAAGCCTCAAATGGAGCCATCTGAATCGTCGACTGATAGCTGTTATTTTAGGAAAACTCCATCAGATACAAGTACTGATCCCAACTGCCTGGAAAATCCAAGACACAGGCTCACAACATATCCTCAAGAATCTGGTTCACCCTCTCTGTCTGACCATCCATCTGTACTAAAGCTGCACTCGGTTCTCAAGCCCTTCTAGAGCGCTCTCCAGAAGCGAGAAGTGAAATGAGAGTCACGATCTGAAATAATCTTCACCGGTACCCCATGGTACCGAACGATCTGATCCAAAAATAGCTGTGCCCACTGCTCTACGGTGTGATTAACTCTACCGGGGATAAAGTGCGCATTCTTAGTCAGCCTGTTTATAACAACGCTGATCTGAGTAAACGCTCTCGCCTCGCAACCCTGAAATGTCTCGCTTCATACCCATCCACCAGAACGTTTGCTTGAGATCCTGATACATCTTGGTACCTCCTAGGTGCCAAGTAAACTGGGAGCTATAAGCCTCAGTAAGCAACTTGGCTCCCATGATCATACAACTCCTCATCTAGCCTTCCTTGTGCTGTCCCAAGTTACCTGGTAGAAAAACTACAGAAAATAAGGGTGAGTACAACGGCACTCAGTAAGAATCCCCAACCGGGGTACAGTACGAAACAACGCATCATCTAGCATCCAAGTAAACACGCACACAGTTACCAATACAGAATCCATAAAGTGAGTTGTCAATACAACTCCTGAATCATCGAAAGTCTCTTACTTCCGGCTTAATGATCAGCTCAATAACTGATCCCAACAGATATCCAGAAGGTCTCTTACCCTCGGCCAAATGATCAACTCAAAAGCTGATCCAAAAAATAGATATCCTCGAAGGTCTCATACCCTTGGCCAAGTGACCGCTCAACAGTTGATCTTGACCAGCTCTCTAAACTGGTATTGGGACATCCGGGAGAGTACCCGAAGTCTGACTCTAAACTCAGAAAGGAATGGGTGTACTCACGAACATTAGCCCGAGGGAGCTCTTTGCTCGGCACCTAACGCCTGTCCGCGCACACTGCATGCTGCTAAAAACTGTGTAAATGTGGAGGCCTAGGGACATACTACGCCACTTTAGGTACGCATGCCTAAAGACTCGGAAGCGGTGTCACTGATCTACAGTAGTGCGAGACCCTTAGCATTCGACTGTAGCAGCCTGAATACCACCGACACTTGAAGCTAAGAACCGGCCGAGACAGGTTACACCGTTGGGAGGGTTCCGCTCTAGCAGGCTACAGACTAGGTTTGTACCGGTGTGGTAGCTACTCCACACCCGGCTGTCAGGGGTAAGGAATCTGTCCTCACAACCCGACTGGTGGGGACACATACGTTGGTCCACTCTCAGCCTCTAGATGATGACAACCTAACAGTTCTAGCTAAGATTACACAACCCTGTTTCTTAACAACATACATGCTTCACAATAAATAACCCTAGCATGGTACTACGAGCTTAAAAATAGGAAATCAAGCATGTTGGAAGAACAAACCGAGCATGGCCCTAACATGTGAAAATAAGCGTCAAACATGCTAGCAGAATAGATCAGCACAAAAGTTCCTATCCACTAAACATGCTTATAACAGTATAACTAGCATGCAAGAAAGCAATTAGAGAAGTCTCACAGGGTCCACACAACCCCGACAAGAAATCCTTACCTGGAAATATGCAGGAATAAACAACAGATAAAATGCTCATTGAGCTGCAGATCCAACAACCTAACAGATAAATTACAAACAAATAATTAACGACTAGCAGCTAAACAGAACCAGGCAACCAAATACGCAAGGCTCGAAAAAGAATTTACCCTAAACCGAAAGCAAGGCAGCTCGGCAACAGAACCTCGGCGAAGGCGAATGCGAAGCTACAGACGGTTGAGCGAAGAGCTGGGCTCGGCAAAATGGATGAGAAACTGCGAGGTAGTGTGGACGAACGACTCGCTGTGGCGAAAGCTCACTAGGGTAAACTCCAAAGACGAACACTACTCAGACGCTTAGCTCGGTCAAACGAACAGACAAGGACTCGGTACTGTGCTATCATGGACTCAACTGCAATTCGAACGGAGCGACAGATCTTGAATCAGGCGACAGAAAAACCAAATAGGGAGCGAGAAGAGCTCGATGAAACGTACCTGAAGCGAACAGGCTGGCTGGTGTAGCGAGGGCGTGTGACATACGAGCGGCTGAGCGAAATGATCAGCAAAGGAGTCGCCTAGGCTGGCAAACTCGGCTGCTCATGGTTAGCGAAGGCGAGAGGGTTTCGACAAAGGAGAGTGGAAAAAGTGATTTTGGTGATTTGGGAGAAAAGAGAGAAAATGGGAAAAAGTGAATTTGGAGAAGTTGCTGGGTATTTATATGTCTCGGCCAAAAGGGAAGGGTTTAATAGGGTTGCGACACGTGTCCGAGTCCTGGCGAAGCCACCTTTTTTCTTTCTTTTTCTTATTTAATCAAACAAAGGCTCCAAACTTCTCAAATAGCAATGCTAGCCCTGGGGACCTGAAACCGAAATGAAAACTCAAACTTAGCAATTAACAGAACTATCTTGAAACCCTGGTTAATTACGAGACTACCCCCGAAGGCAAAAATTACCAAAATACCCCTGAAGGCTCAAACTGCCCTAACGGCCTAACCGAACAACCGAAAAAAAATGACTAAACATACCTGGAGAACCGAAATGGAAATCTGGGTCGTTACAATATTCCCTCCTTTTAAGACTTTCGTCCTCGAAAGTCCTAAGACTGGAACAACTCTGGATAATGCGTCCTCATCTCGTCCTCTAACTCCCAAGTTGCTTCCTCTGCCCTCTGATTTCTCCACTAAACTTTAATCAAGTTGATCTCCCGGTTATGCAAAGTCTTGAGCTTCTGAGCTAGAATTTGCACAGGCTTCTCTTCGAAACTCAAATCCTTGTTCAGCTCTAACGGCTCAAAGTCAATTACATGCGAAGGATCTGTCACATACTGTCTTAACATAGAAACGTGAAAGATGCTGTGCTCTGCTGCTAAAGACGGGGGTAAGGCCAAATAGTAAGCCACTAGACCGATCCACTCAAGGATCTCAAAAGGCCCTACAAACCTGGGGCTCAACTTGCCCCGCTTCCCAAACCTCAAAACTCTATGCATCGGTGCTACTTTCAGAAACACATGCTGGCCGACCTCAAACTTTAAATCTCTACACCGAACATCGGTGTAACTTTTCTGCCTACTCTGTGCCGTCAACATGCGATCCCTGATTTTCTGCACCGCGTCGTTAGTCAATTGTAACAGCTTGGGCCCCAAAACATGTCTATCATCAACCTCTTCTCAAAACATTAGAGACCAATACCGCTTACCATACAATGCCTCAAACGAAGCCATATGAATCGTCGCTTGGTAACTATTGTTGTAGGCAAACTCCACCAAATACAGGTACTGGTCCCAACTGCCCGGAAAATCTAACACACAAGCTCGTAACATGTCTTCAAGAACCTGATTCACCCTCTCCATCTGCCCATCTACCTGAGGATGAAACGCTGTGCTGAAACTGCACTCAGCACCCAAACCTTTCTAGAGTGCCCTCAAGAAGTGAGAAGTAAAGTGGGAATCTCAATCAGACACAATCTTCGTTGGTACCCTATGGTACCGAACGATCTACTCTAAGAACAACTGTGCCCACTATTCCACGGTATAAGTAGTCCTACCGGGAATGAAGTGTGCGCTCTTAGTCAAACGGTCCACAACAACCCAGATCTGAGTAAACCCTTTCGGTGTCCTTGGCAACCCAGAAATGTAATCCATGAAGATCTTCTCCCACTTCCATTGAGGCACGCTCAGTGGCTGCAACAAACCTACGAGGTTCTATCTAGGAGCCTTCACTTGCTAACAAGTGAGACACCGGTTGACAAACTCTACAATGTCTCTTTTCATGTTGTTCCACTAGAAGGTCTGCTTAAGATCCAGATACATCTTGGTACCTCATGGGTGCTAAGTAAACGGGGAACTGTGAGCCTCCATGAGTAACTCAGCTCTCAATCCAGCATCTGCTGGCACACAGAGGCGTCCTCTAAATCTCAAACCACCATCTGGTGCTACTACAAAATCAAAATCACCATCTGCCTGAACCCTGACAATCAATCTGCTCAACTCGGGATCACTCAGCTGGCCATCAATGATCCTCTGTCTGATCGAAGGCTGGACAGTCAACTGGGCTACCCTGGCGGTAACCTCTCCCAACAACACTGCTATACCGGCTCGCTCTAACTCTTTCTGCAATGGAAGCTGGGAACTCAACAAGGCTGTGGAATGCGACGTCTTCCTACTCAAGGCATCGGCCACAACATTGGCCTTGCCTGAATGGTACAAGATCTCACAGTCATAATCCTTTACCAACTCACGCCACCTTCTTTGTCTCATGTTTAACTCCTTCTGAGTGAAGAAGTACTTAAGGCTCTTGTGGTCTGTAAACATCTGAATCTTTTCACCGTACAAGTAATGCTTCTAGATTTTTAGGGCAAATACAACTGCTGCTAACTCCATGTCGTGAGTCAGATAGTTTTTCTCATAAGGCTTCAGCTGATGGGAAGCATACGCGATTACCTTACCGTGCTGCATCAAAACACAACCCAACCTAAACTTAGAAGCGTCACTGTACACAATGAACCCACCCATTCCCTCTAGAACTGACAACACTAGCGCGGACGTCAGACTGTGCTTCAACAAAGTAAAACTCTCTTCGCAATCGGCATCCCAAACAAACTCAACACCTTTCCTCGTCAACCGAGTAAGGGGTGCTACTTTAGTGGAAAAGTCTTTGACGAACCTCCAGTAATAGCTTGCCAAACCAAGAAAATTGCGAATCTCTGCGACCGTGGTCGGTCTGGTCCATAAACTCACTGCATTAATCTTAGCGGGGTCTACTGCAATGCCATCTCTAAAGACCATGTGACTAAGGAAAGCCACTATCTCTAACCAAAAGTCACACTTGGAGAACTTGGCGTACAACTGATTTTCCCTTAATGCTGTCAACACTTGCCTCAGGTGCGTGGCATGATCCTCTCTGGTCGTAGAATAAATTAAGATATCATCTATGAACACAACGACGAAGCTGTCCAAGAATGCCTTGAACACCCTGTCCATCATGTCCATAAATGCTACTGGAGCATTGGTCATCCCAAAGGACATAACCACAAACTTATAATGACCATACCTCGACCGAACGCCGTCTTGGGAATGTCTGCATCCCTGATCCTCAACTGATGATAACTAAACCTCAAGTCTATCTTGGAGAATGCAGAAGCTCCTTGAAGCTGATCAAACAAATCGTCAATACGAGGCAACAGGTACTTATTCTTCACTGTAACCTTGTTAAACTCCCGGTAGTCTATGCAAAGGCGCATCGAACCATCATTTTTCTTGACAAATAAAATAGGGGCCCTCTACGGGGACACGCTAGGGCGGATGAACCCTCTATCTAGCATCTCCTGCAACTGTACCTTCAACTCTTTCAGTTCTACCAGCGCCATACGATATGGTGCCTTCGAGATAGGGAGAGTCCCTGGCTCGAGCTCAATGGTGAAGTTAGGGGGCAAACCTGGTAACTCCTCAGGAAACACATCTGCAAACTCCTGAACTACTGGCACTCGATCAACAGTCAACGAAGGGTGGCTTTCCCTAGACAACTTTGCCAAATAACCCCAAGCTCCTCGAGCTAACAAACGGTGATCTTTCAAAGCAGAAATGAACGGCGGACATGGTCCGCCCTGTACACCGCAAAACTTGAAACTCTACTTCTTGGGCGGCCTGAACACAACTTCTATCTAGCGGCAGTCAATCATCATGTGGTTCTCCACTAACCACTTCATACCAAGTATAACATCGAAGCCACTCACAGGCAGAGTTATGAGGCTGGCTGCTAACAACTCTCCGGATACCAAGATTCGGCCGTCTCTAACCTTTTCACTAGCAAGCATACTAACTCCCGAAGGAGTTTCCACACACAACTCGAACCTAAGTTCAAGTTCCAAGCAGGCTTGACTAACAAATAATGCAGAGATAAACGAATGGGTCGAACCCGAATCAAACAGTACATATGCATAGTGGTCTAAGACAAGTAATGTACCTGTGACAGCTGCATCTGTCCTCTCGACCTCCTATCGGGTCGTGGAAAACACGCGGTCCTGCTGCTGAGCAGGTCTTACTACAGTTCTAACCTACGGGCACACTCTAGCTATGTGCCCATCCTTACCACACTCGTAACAAGCTCTAAGAGAAGCTCCACACAAGCCGAAGTGAGACTTGCCACAGGTCTGGCACTGGGGTGGCTGCCTAACTGTACCCTGCTGGTGACCCTACTGTCGCCCCTGATCTTTGCCCTGGAAACGGCCCTGACGGCGCTGCTGCTGACTTTCCTGCCCGAAACTTCTAGAAGGCTCAAACTTCATTTTCTGCCCGGAACTAGTTACCACATTCTGAGCTGCTGTAGCTGGGGTCTTCACTAAAGGGTACTTTCTATTATAGATCTTGGCCAACGCCACAGTCCTGGTGTAAGTCTCTGAAGCGAGTGCTCTAACATCCTGGGAAACCTCCAACCTAAGTCCCCCAATGAACTTCTTAGTTTTCAACTTCTCTGTAGCCATAAGTTTTGGAGCAAAGTAGCTGTGCTTGGAGACCTCTTCTCATAACCGACAATGCTGTCGTCACCCTGCTTCAAATTTACAAAAGCCTCTACCATCTCTTGTTGGGCTACTTTGCTAATGTACTGAGTCCTGAACTCGATTTTGAAGAACTCCCAAGTGGCTGGTGGGGACCCCTCAGGTCTGGCCCCGTCAGTGGACTGCCACCACCAAATAGCTGTCTCTGTTAGGACGTGTGCTGCACACCTCGGTCTCTACACATCTGGGTAACCCATCACTCGAAAAATGTACTCAGCCAACCACTTAGTCGTTACCAGGGGGTTTTCAGATGCATCAAACTCCCTAGGTTTCCACTTAACAAAATCCTTCACCCACTTGTCACCCTCGGTGGCACCCTCGGGAATCTCTGGCTCAACAACAGGCTCCTGCTGAGCTGGCTGGGCTGGGGGCACTCTTTGCCCTACAAGAGGAACTGCTGCGCTGCCAGGCGGCTCTACATGAACCGCTAGCGGTGCCTGCTGGAAAAACTGGGCAAACTGGGCCATCTGCGCCTGGGTCTCTATCTGCTGCGCTGCAAAAAATGCCTGAGTCTCAGCCCTCTGCTCTACAAACATGCCTGTAACCATCTCTCTCATTACCACAGCAAACTCCACTCCAGGAGCGGTACTATAAGGCAGAATAGACTCCGCTACTCCTCTAGGCAAGACTCCAGTCGGGACCCAAGGTGGCCTGACTGTCGAAATAGCTCGAGACGACGTCTCCTCAACATCTGATGCGGTGCTGCCATCTCTGTTGGCGGTAGCTGATGTTTCGGCTCTACTACGTGTGATCGACATCTCTCACTATCTACACCCAAACAATACTGAGTTAGTCCATGCTCGGACCAACACTGCCAACAACGAAAACAGGGCAAGTATGCTAGATGCAAGTACTGTAAGAAAGACCCTTAAAGAAAATAACTTATGACATACTTGACGGCTGTTGGAGTGCTGATGATCATGAGGACTACGACCTAACCAGTAGGTCAGTCTACAGAATCTATGACTATGAGCTCTGATACCAACTGTAAGAACCCAACTCTAAAATAGTCATAAACCCGGTTCTTACTCAGCATACATTAAATTCGATAAGTAAGACCAGCAACAGAAAAATAACAGTTGAAAGGGAAAATGACAACTTCAAAACCGTTATTAAAACCATTAAAATATATAAGCCTCTGGCCAAAGTATATGAAAACAATGCTAAAATAATTTTTCGAATAGTCTAAACATGATGAAAAGTAAAATAATTGAAAGAGACTATGCAGCGGACTCCCGTCAGCTCCTCCTCTAGCTGCCCCGATGCTGTCCCAAGTTACCTAGTGGAAAAACCACAGAAATAAGGGTGAGTACAAAGGCAGTCAGTAAGAATCTCCAACCAGGGTACAGTAGGCAAGTCACATCATCTAGCATCCTAGCATACAAGCAGAACAACATCACACAGCAGTTTCAACATAAGTACAAACATAGTATGCTCAAACCATCGAAAGTCTCTAGCTCTAGGCTAAGGATCCACTGCGGATCTCCAAGTGGGTTATCGAAATAACCTCCAGAATCTTGAGAGTCTCTAACTCTCGGCTATGGTGACCAGCACACTAGGCTGATCCTAGACGCTTGGGAGACTACCTAAGCATCGGGCTTTAAACTGAAAGGAAGGTGTACTGATACACTAGCCCGAGGGAGCTCTCTTCCCGGCATCTAATGCACATACGCGCACACCGCATGCTTTTGCAAACTGAATAAATGTAGGCCTACACAAACTATTTCGGTCAAGATGCACATGCCTAAGACTCAGAAAGGTGAGCATTGATCCACAGCAGGCGGGAGGCCCTCGGCACCATACTGTGGCAGCCTGAATCACACCCAACGCC
>JBBMKA010031083.1:9796-24436 GCA_037833695.1 Sechiopsis laciniata
TATTATCACTTAGCAACTGCTTTCGTTGGCAATTTCTCAAACTTCTAAATTTTGAAACTCAAGGATCATTTTCCATCAAGATACTCTCTTATTTTTGTGGCATGTTAGTCTTCGTTAATGTGTTGTAAATCCAATTCAAATCTAGTATCTAAAATTTGATGTTAAAAAATAGTCATCGTAAATGAGAACATTAATACTTTTTATATAGGATTTGTCAATCTCATCCAATTAATTTTTTTTTAAACACTTTTTTTTTTAACCAAACACAATCATTAAAAAAAAAGTAGTAAAATAAAGGTGATTAATGTGGGTTTTTTATGATGAACAGGGATAAAGAACTGCGTATACGAAGAGGAAAAGGTGAGCGATTGCGTGGGGCTAATAAACGCGATTAGAACAATGGAACACAATTACGATCTGATATTAGTCGGGCGGCGACACGACGGCGAGTCGTCGCTGTTCATGGGATTGAACGAGTGGAACGAGTTTCCGGAGCTGGGCTTCATCGGAGACATGTTGGCCTGCTCCGATTCCCCCACCGGCGCCGCCGCCGCAGTGCTGGTGGTTCAGCAGCAAACCATCGGCGGCGATCAGAACCTTGATCTCGACGATTTCCGGTACCTAAGGGAACAGTCTTTTTCTGTCGACGTTAAGCCACTAAATACTAAACTTCCTGATTCATGGTCACCGAAATCTAATTAATTAATTAAATTAGCCCATATAAATTCTTGTCTCTATTTCTTTTTATTTTTTTAATTTTAATTAGACCTTGTAGATAAATTTTTCTTAGATGCAAATTTCCTTCCTAAAGAAGACTACCAGCATGCTGTCCAAGCGCCATGCAGTCACTAAACAGGCTCAATCTTAGCCATTCATTTTTTTATTTTCTTTTAAATAATTATTTTTCAAAATTAAAAATAAAATGGATGACTAAGATTGGGCCACCTTAACAGCTTCATGTTGACTGGTCAGCATGCAAATATTCTTCCTTTGTAAATTGTATATTTAAATGTATGGTACTTTTACTATATTTTTTTTTTTGTAAATTTTATTAGATGGGCTCTTTTCGCAAATTAATACGAATATAGATAAATTCTAAAATATTTATATTTATAATCATTAATACGTATTAATACCAGTGTTATAAGAAAATATGTGATCATACTCATTAATAATATAAATGATTACGTTTATCTTCTTTTAATGTGATAATATTTATAATTATTTTCTAGATTTGACTAGTCTTGTAAATTTTTCAAATCTATCTCTTGTTCCATGAGGTTTGGCCTGCACAATATTTTTTTCAAGTAGAAAAGTCATGGTTAAATATCAACCAGAGTAATAATTCAATTGATACATGTGTATGTCCTAATTAAGAAGTCGTGTTCGCTACAAATCTCCTTCGAACCAATATCCAATAAAATATAAAACAATTAGATCGATTTTCATTTGGTTCGATTCGATGACATTATATTTTTTAAAAATTAAAATAAAACAAAGTTAATGAACCAATTTTCCCTTTCCTTTTTTTGATAAGAAATAATTTTATTATAAATGTGACAAGTAATAAGAAAATAATAAAGTTGGAGAAAGTTACTTTGGGTCATCTTCAAAATAATGTAAGGATTATCTTTTTTTAAAATGTATTGACAAAATATATATATTTCACTTTTGTTCGCTTTTTATTGGTTTTAAATTCAATTCAAACCAATTTTTTTTTTCATTACAATTCGATATGTCCAATTTTGTATTAAAAAATCAAACCAATCTATTAAACCGGTTCGGTTTGATTTGGTTTCTCGATTTTTCGATTTTTTGTTTCACGCCTAACATTATATTAGAATTGAGTCCAAAAGACACCTAAGGAAAGTAGGAGAAAGGATTCATGCAAGACTAAAACATATATTTAGCCTTGATGAAAAATAGTTGTAAAAGATGAAAGGAAAGGAATAGAAGAAAGGAAAAAAGTAAGAAAAAAAATGCAGAGTGTGTAAGCCACAGTAGAAGAGAAGTCAGAAAAGCCATAGGCCTTAAACTGATGTCTCCTCTGCTTTGCAGTTCCAGTTGCAGTTTGAGTGAACAGCAACAAACTACACCACAAACCTCTTTCAACCAAAAAAGAAAAAAAGCAATTCTCCGGTGTTTGGGGAAAGAGAAATGAAAACAATTGGGGGAAAATGAGAATTAGGAAGGGAATAGAAAGAAGAATGGTTTTAGAAAAAATGATTATTTGTGTTTGGAATAAAGTGAAAAATTATAGAAAAAAAAAATAACATGAGAGTTGAAAATAGTTCTTGAGAAAATAAAAAGATATGAAAAAGAATATAGGTAGTTAAAAGGACAATAAAAATGTGATTAGGGAGAGAATGATTCTCTGTAACTCAAAAACCGAGAATCATCTTACTTCTCATTCTCACCATTTAATTCCTTTGCCACAAATATCCCTTTGTTTCTTTGCCTCTCTTCCTCTTTTAACTACTTATAACACCAACCTTTTTTTGTTTTTTATTCTATATCCAAGAGTGTCGAGCCAACTATAATGTGCAACTCGACTATTTTTATGAAACAATCATCTAATCCTACAATATTTGCAAGTCAAAAAAATTAATTTCTAAATAGTCATCATAGATCGAACCCACTCAAGACACCAACATATAAAGGCACATTTCTCTTTTCTTCATATAAGATCTGCAACGGGCTCACCTTACTACATTTAGTTGCTAGAAACACATAGAAGACATATAAATATACATTCAATGAGTGTAAATGAAAAACAAAACAAAGAAACACACATTGAATGAAAGTAAATGAAAAACAAAATAAAGGAACACGGATTTTTCATGCTTTGGAGTTGGGGTTCATATTTCAGCCTTAATTTCTCTTTTCCCATCATCACTCTTTGGACCACACCAAATTACTCCAATACTCACATTACAATTCTATCCAACAACCAACATTTCTCTTTTCTTGTTCTCTCTCAACTCATTACTCTGATTGACATTTACTTCCATTCAACTTTGATATATGAATCACTTCACATATCAATGAATTCTAAACTTTATAACTCTTTCTTAAATGTCATGAAATATTCCGTCTTATCCTACAATATTTAAATGTCAAGAAAATTCGTAAAAAATTAATTTTTAGGTAGCTGACTATGATGTGTTTGAACT
Organism: Sechiopsis laciniata; assembly: GCA_037833695.1. Taxonomy (NCBI): domain Eukaryota; kingdom Viridiplantae; phylum Streptophyta; class Magnoliopsida; order Cucurbitales; family Cucurbitaceae; genus Sechiopsis; species Sechiopsis laciniata. Next base: position 12,970 of record JBBMKA010031083.1, read on the forward strand.
TATCTTCTCTTAATTCCTTAAATTCCTCTTGATCACTAAATCACTCTATAATGGTTAAACCTTTATGACTCTTCGGCCCCACAATTTTCTCCTTTTCTTACTCCTCAGGGGGCATTTGGATAGAGGGGTTGCCCCTCCTCCTCCAAACCCATCCATCGAGCACTTCCTTGCATAATCATTCCGTCTATCCAAACAAGCATTTTCGGATATTTCATAATTACTCATAACATAACCATCATCCAAACAAGGGCAATTCTTTTATTGGAACAAGCAATTTCTAACCTATCATAATCCTCCTATCCAAAAGTCACCTAGTAACAGGTTAAGAAACCTTTATGCTTTCAGCCTGCCACTTTACCACAGAACAGAACATACATTGAAAGCACCCAACATGACAGAAATGGGACCCTACACCTTTGCATCTCTTCTTCCATCCAACAAGTAATCTAAAAGTTCGTACACAGCTTGCCAGAAATCCAAATTTATGTCATTTACTGTACATATTCAATTTTTTTTCAATACATTTTCCCCAACAGTATTATAACTAAAATCTCTGGTGGCTGTGTTTCTGATACTATACACATTTTATTATGAGAAAAACTTGCATGCTGCTCAGGCAGCATTCAAATATTTCTGTTTTATTATTATTATTATTTGTGTATATATATAAAAATATATATATGAAGTAAATCATAAAAAGTATTTAGAACTTTGTCCATTGTTTAAGAAATACCCTTATTCTTCTAAAATGGCAATATCATTCTTGACTTTTTATAAATGACATGATGGTGACTAGAATGTTTGTCTCAATTAAATTTGAAAGAACAACATTCAAACATGTCGACTTTATGTTCGACATTCTAATGAAGTTTCTGTTGGTTGATATTAAATTTATTTCAATCCATCAACTTAAGCTTTTGTATTGATTGATGATTTAACATAATTCAACATGATATTAGAGCAAGGGGTCATGAGTTTGAACCCTTGCCAAGTCGTTTCTTCTCCAATTAAAATGAAATTCTACTTGTAGGACATTTCTCAAAATTTTAAAGCCTACAGGTGAGGGGAAGTGTTAGTTGATATTAAATTTATCCATAAGCTTTTGGATTGATCGGTAGTTTAACATAATTCAACAGTTTCTACCAAATATTTATGAAAAGTCTCAAGTAACTATTGCAGTTTTTTAAAGAATGAGGATACTGTTTAAACAAGTGGCAAAGTTCATGAGTATCTTTCATGATTTAGCCTAGACCACTAACCAGGGAAAATATAGCTGCATCAAAGGAGATGGCTAACCTGATATCAAAGATTAATGTCATATTACTTAAATGAACTCAATTAAAAAATGGTGTGTCTTCTAGAAAAGGGAGATCAATTTTACTTAAATAACCAGAGATTAATGACATATTACTTAAATGACCGGGGAAAATATAGCTTAATGTTTTCAAATATGCACAATCAGTATCTCTAGAAACGGTTTGTTTTGTAGATTTTTCTTGAGGCAGAGACAACCTGAACAAAATGAACTCAATTCAAATATTCAATTCAGGTATTATCTTTCATCTTAAAACAAGTCTATTCTTTGCTCAAACTACCATTACAAAGAAAATTCATCATAAACAAACAAATACCCCACCACCCTTTTCAAACCCATAAAATAAACGAGCATTGATTATCAATTGTCATATTTTACAGCCTGCTCAGAGACTGGAATCCAAGACAGTAACAAAAGAAAATTCATGATCAATTGTATGAATAGAAAGTTCGAGAGGGTTTGTTCAAGAGTTGCCCTAACAATACGTTTGGATGAAACAATTTCAAAAAGCACCCTATTACATAAAAACTTCTATAACACCATCCATAAAACCTTCATAACCTCTTTAAGTATAATATCACTTCTATCTCAACCACTCATAATTCATCAATCCAAACAAGGGTTTTCTACCACAACTACTCATAAACCCTCTATTTAAACGGAGATTTCTATCGCAACCACTCATAAACCCTCAATACAAATACGGTTTTATCTCCAACCAACACTCCATAACCACTCAAAACCCTTCATAATCATTACCTCTCATTTTCAAAACCCTCAATCAAAACACACAATTGTTTGAGTAAAGATACTAAGTAACAGTATGCAGAAGATAATTGTGTAGATTGACTGACTGTCTAAAACTTACCCGGCTTCAATTTACTGTGGCATTCAAATATCAGGTTAATGAGTTTTCAAAAATGAGATAAACAGCTCCTTTTTCATAAAGGATAAGCTCCAAAACTGTTCAGGAAGACTTCGCAACATTCATAAGCCAGAATGGATGGGATTTTCTCTGTAACAAAATAAGGAAAGGTATTTCCTCAACACAAAAATTACTGTAGAACTCACCAATAGAAAAATGTCATAGGATGCAAAAAGCTCTGCAATCAAGAGCTCCCACCAGCTATGAGAACAAGCAGTAAGCACTATATGATAAACATCAGAATTTAAGCAATGGAGTTATTAGAATGTGCATGGACAGCTACATGACATGGAAACTTAAAGGTGAGAGTAGAGCCTTAGAAAATCAAACGTTTTCTCACTGGGGAAGGTATGTCTAAGAGAATATGTGCTCTGAACATTTGTCCAACTATTAAGTAAAAATGTAATATTACCACCAAGATTTGAAGTTACTTATAACCATCATGAGTTGGATCTTGGGAATTCAAGAGATTATAGATTCAAGCATTGTTGGTCATCTACCTAGAAAATAAAGTACTACAAATTTCCTTGACATACAAATATTGTAAGGTCAAGCAGTATGTCTTATTGGAATAGTCGAGATATGCATAAACTGACTCAAATACTCACTAGTATCAAAAAAAAAAAACACACACACACATAAGAAAATTGCTCAACAAAGCAGAGAAAATTGCATTTTGCAGAAAAGAAGCAGTCGGTCAGTACTGATTGCATCTAGAAATTAAGGCATGAAAGAAAAATCAGCTAGCTTCAGTTGATGAAAATAAAAAGTATTGAAACTATCATGGGTATTGAGCAAAGCATACAATGGTTCAGAAGCAGGGAGAGACTTATCAAGCAACTAAAATTACAGGACAAGAAACCTCTTCTCTATTAGATATCAATCAATTTCCAGAACCATCGTCATACATTGCATTTTTTTTCTTTTGATAACCGGGAATTAGAGCTTTGCCCCACTATATATCTTGGGCACCCGCGTCTATCCCAAGACCCGAACCAGTGAGACAGCAAGAAATTTTACCATTAAACTCACTCTTGTGTTTCATATTTGAGACCTTCAAGCCTCTACTAACAAGGTTGTTGCTTGACATGTCATACATTGCATATTGGGTGCAACAGACCAAAACTTTGTCAGCAACTATAAGTTCATTGCCACAATGTTTGTTCTCACCTATTTCATTCATCTATTAACTAAAAACAAAATCACAAACAAACCATATTCTCAACAAAAACAAATTGTAAACAGTAGCATCAACGCCAATGATACAGGGAGCCAAACTTCTGCAGAATGAGAACTAAATTTCGTCTTCTTCTATATCCCAGAATCAAAAGTATTAAACATTGACATCCAATAATAGGTCAAAGAACAAACATAGAAGTTACCAAAAGAAAACAAGAGATTGAAATGAACAAATGCTTCTATTATTTGATTAACCAAAAAAAAAAAAAACAACCCAATAAATGAAAATTTGTAAATCATACATCATTCTCATCATTATCCCGATACATATATTTGTAATGCCATCAAAATGCTTCAAACCCAATGAGCAGAAACGGGCATCTGAGGAAAAAAAACCCCATTACGGATGATGTTCATCGTGACTTAAAACTCAAGGGAAAAATTCCAGAATATCCCCAAAAATAACAAGAACTGAAAAGACTATTTTATATTTATATATATATACGGTATTTTTTGCCTGGCTCCATCCTGTCTGCCTTTTTCAACGCAAGGAGAGGATTAAACAGAGAGAATGCTACATTGTACTGCAACTATCTGTAAATGCCGAAAACGACCTTCGATTTACAAAGGCGCGGTGAGAAGTTACCTCTTGGGGACCAAGGTCAGCTTGGCCATTGCACAATGGGGGTGAGAAAAACTCGTTGTCCATAGCCATTGTAGAAACAGAAACAGAGAAAGAAATGAAGAAGAAGAAGAGAAAGGGAAAGGGAAAAGAACAGGGGTTTTGGGGGGAATTTTGGAGGAAGGGACTTGAAATTGAATGAAGAATTGGGTTTTTGAGTTGTGTTTTTTTTTTTTGTTTAAATGTCTTGAAATATGTTACACACCCATTTAGATAAGTCTCGTCGGTCTGCGAGAAACAACGTAGATATAACTAACACAATGTTAATGAATCATTTAATGCTAGCTGGCAAAGATTTCTCTCATCTATCCATAGACGGTTGCAATGTCTTGAATTGTGTTGCACTACGATTATTTAGATGGGTCTTGCCGGTCAACAAGCAGCAATTTCTCTTCTCTATCTATAAACGTAATTAACACAACCTTAGTGAATCATATACGGTCAGCAAGCAATATTCCTTTCCTTTGTCTGCCGGCAATTGAAATGTCTTGAAATATATTGCACTACGACTATTCATATGGGTCTTGCCGGTCAACAAGAAACGATTTCTCCCTTATGCACGTAGACCTAACAAACACAATGGGACATCTCTTTCATTGGTTGAAGGGTAGTTTTTTTGCAGGCATTTTCAGACTCTTTGGATTTGGGGAAGGCTGCTGAAATGCCATTTTCAACTCTCTTTCTTTATTTGTCCCTCTTCTGCAATGACACTCTCCATTTTGTCTTTGTCCACTCTCTTTCTAGTTATTTATATTTTTCCACTATTCTCATACCTTTGTTTAATTTATTCTATTTATTGTCAAGTAAATAATGAATAATATGATAGCCGTCGTATATTGAAACTATTCCTTCAAATACTACGTCAACCTATGATAATTATGATACATGATAATTTAAAAGATTTAAATGGATTTAAATTTGTCAACAGGAATGATTCAATTTATGATATCATAAATCCTTCACTCAAATTGAAAAGGTTTTTTACGGAGTGCTTGGTATGTATAGAAGAGTTGGTGTTAATTTTTCCTCTTTGTTTGGTGGGAAACATCATCAATTCTCTTCTTTTTATATCAAATAAAATTTTCTGTCATTTTCATTTCAATTATTCTCAATCTCTTATGCCAAACAAGTTTTTATGCCACTTTCACTTCTAATCACTCTTAGTATGTGTTGAGAATACAAACAAAGTGGTAATCCCACATTGGTTAAATAAGCGGCCGTTGATAAGTTTATAAGGAAAGCCAAACATTTTTGTATGAGGCCTTATTTATGTTTAAAGTAGATAATATGATTAATCGTCCCTTAACAGTATCTCATATCAAACATCAAGTCATCCCTTAACAAGTTTTTCTATCACTTCCACTTATAATCTCTCGTATCATATAAAATTTTATCTCCAGTTACCTTGGGCCTTCAACATCAAGTGGGGTGAAGAGTAATGGTTAGGTTTTTTCTTGTTTATGTCACCAACCATTATTACACAAGTAATGAACAGTGGTCATTTTTTATATCAATCTATCTTCTTTTACTATTATTGTACGTAATGCTTAATATCATTATCTCATTGTTCAATAGTTCATATTCACTTAAAAAAAAAATACTAATCAAAGTTTTTATCCAACACACATACAATGATGGTCTTCTAACCATTAACTGCATCTCATGTAACCATTATCTTCACCAAATCAATATATGTACTTCAAAAACATACAATAATTATTTTCATAACCATTATTTACTAATAATATAGTCATCCAATAATTTATTTTTTTTACCCAAATAACAAAAGAAAAATAGAAGGGTTTGAAGTGGTACACTCATGACACATTCCACCCATCATCACAGCTTGCATTTTGACTTCTATATGGGGTTTGATATATGTACAAGTTGCAGACATTAATGCAAACAAGTATTATTAAAAAGAAACGCAAACAAATATATTAAATAATATTTGATTGATAATTACTCAGAATTTGTTTTGTATTATGGAGTTGTATTATATTATAACTTTGTTTCCTTGAGTTTCTGTATTTCATTGATAATGTTAATACTTTTAACCAATCTCAACCGTCAATACACTAATTAATTATCGAGATCATTCCAATCAAATATAACTATTTTTTGCTCTCGTTAATGTTAGTTGATATAATTAAATTTATCTCAATCCATTAACTTAGGTTTTTGAATTGATGAGTGATTTAACATAATTTAATATGGTATCAGAGTGGTCATGAGTTCGAATCTCTGCCAAATTGTTTCCTCCAATTTATAATTAAATTCCACTTGACAATTTTTCAAATTTTTTAATTAAATTTACCTTAATCCATCAGTTTAGGCTTTTAGATTGATTGATAGTTTAACATAATTCAACAGTTAATAATGTATATAAAAGCACTATTGCATAGTCCTTTTAGAATTATGTTAAAAAGTTTGTTTCTATTTTTGTATTGTTATCGATCTATAACTCTCAACTAAAAATTACAATTACCGTGTTATTAAAATAAAATAGAGAAATTATATTGGAGGGCTATTCTCACCATTAATTATAAGCATAGATAAATTTTAAAATTTTTGTATTTATAGTTATTAATACTATATTATAAATACTCATTAATACAGTATATTAAAAAAATATATTAATACTAAAAATTATAATAATTTTTTTTTTTTTAAATAATTATATTTATAATTATTTTTTAAATTTGATTAATCTCTCAATTTTTTAAAACAAAATATAACAGTTTTTTTTTTTTGTAAATCATAATAAAAGCAGAAAAGAAAAGACAGCTGGTTAGAAGAATATTTATGTGTGAAGAGGTTTTATGTTAAATATAAGATGGGGAATAATAAAAATATCACCGACGTCCGACATTAATTGTGATTTAATAATCTAAATAGGAAATTAGATTTTGCTTCGTTTTTTTAGTAAAATAAATTGAGATAATGAATTGTCGTTGTCAGATCGGAAAGTAGATCGGCCAGCGGCGGCGGACGGCGGTTAATGTCGTTGTCGGAGACCTGCCTTCCGACACACTTTATCCTTTTAAATCTTTGAACGTCCCTCCTATAATATCAATCAACCTATTTACTTTGTTCTTCATTTCATTTTTTGTTAAGATATTTATTTCTTCTTTAGTTGTTTTTTTTTCAGTTCAATTCTTTATTGGTTGTTTGGTTTGAAGGCTATTTTATTTCTCGTCCAAAAGATTGATGTCTTGAGGATTTTATTGATTGATTATAATTTAATTTAACTTTATATATTCGATTTTAAAAGTTGATATTTGACTATTATCTTATTTTAATTTAATCTCCTTCGTTAAGAATTTGTGACTTTCCTCTTCCATTTAAACTAAAAAACATGCTATTTTTTTCCTTATATTTGTAGTTTTTTTTACCACATACAATAAAGCTGAAAGGAGATACTCCAACTAATAATTATTTGATTTTTTTGTTTTAATTTTTAAAAATTAAGTCTAAAACTATGATTTCCATCTATTGGTTTGTCATCTATGTTTCCATCTATATTTTCAAAAGTTAAATCGCCAACAAAAAAAATGATTTAATAATATCAGTGTCTTGCAAGAATTTTTAATTTGAATCTACAATTATTGTTAAAAAAAAAAAAAAAAAAAAACAATCTTATTGTTGAACTAAGAAAAATCATATTTTAAAAATATAAAAACGGTTTTTATTTTATTAATGAAGGTAAGAGATTAAATAGAGATTAAAATTGATTTTTGTAATAAAAAAAAAAAAGATTAAAATTAAAATAAATGATGGATTAGAACAAATTGATTGGTAGTAACAGTATGTAGACAAAAATAAACAATGTTGAAAAAACCCCAACTTACAAAATGGTTGCATATTTCAAATAATAAATGTGCATGAGAAAATAGGGGAGAAGTTATTAAGAAGAGGACAAAACAAAAACATTTGAGAGAAAAACAATATATTTATTATTTTGTAAATTATTGTGGAGGAAAATAAAAATAAATGTGTGTTTTTTGTGTGTTGTTACTGTTAGTTTGTGGGATTGTGCATCGAGGATGGTGAAACATAATTGGTAGGTGACGGAAGATAACGTGGGATGTGATATTTGTTTGATTTTCTCGATTTTAGAATCAAATTGATCCAATCAATTTAATAAAAAAATAGAATAAAATTAAGTAAAATGATTGATTTTTTTTTTGTTCATTTTTTAGGCCAAATCGACATATGATCAAATCCAATTAATTTGACCAAAAAAAAACTCAGACCATTGTTCAATATAAAACAAAATTATTGGCTATATTTTTTACGATTTGTGGCTATGATAATTGAAGTTTTTTTATTATTTTATTTGCTATTTTATTTTTTCTATATATATATATAAATGTAATTACATAAATCAATATTTATTCGGTCGATTTTTATTGGTTTTTACAAATAGAAACTAAATCTAATCAATAGTTTTTTTGTTTTCTCCAAATAAAAATCGATATATCCAAATTATGAAAAAAATCTAAACCAATCTAATGAATTGATTTGGTTCGGTTGAATTTCATCCGGTTTTTGTTATTATTATCGCTTGTAGACCAAATGGTTCACAATTTTGCTCTAAATTTGTATTTATTTTTAAGAAATTTTTGTGAATAAAAAAAGTGTATGCATGTGAACTTTAAAAAAAAAAATCAAATATATATAAAATTGATTCAATCGAATTAAATAAATGGTTTCAATCAAGTCCACGTATTGATAACTTCAATAAAGTAAATCAATTTTTAATATATTAGCATCTATATTTTGAGTAACTATTATTGCTGTTAGATTATAACAATTGGGAGATCAAGGACACGAACACAAGACCTTTAGGAGCCGTTTACTTTGGAGTAATCAAGAAAATTGGAATCTTTTGATGTCCGGAATCTCAGATGTTTGAAATTTCAGATGTCTGTTATTCTTAGATCAACATATTTGTTTTGTAATAATATTTTTACGAGTATTTAGAAAACAGTATTTATGTTATAAGTTTTGTTAATGAAAATTTCTTAAATACCCTCATAACTTAATTTACACATTAATTTATATAATTAAAATCTATATAACGTAATTTTTTAGTAATTTAAATATTCTATTTTAAAATAAATTCACCTAGCAAAAAACTAAAATTCATTTATTAGTTGAGCAAATGAAAATTTGTTAAATATAGAAAGTGAGGATAATTATATTTGTTAATGTATAATAATTATATACTTAAAAAATAATATATTATTATTTTTTAAGGTACAAACTACACACAAAATATAGAGAAAAAATTGATAAAAATATAAAATTTTATATTAAAAAAATTTGTTAAGGCAAAAATGTCATTCAAGGATGCTCTCTACATAGGTATCCTAAAAATTCATGTTGCAGAAGGCCATCCAAATTACTCTTAAATAGACATGTCACGATGCATAGATATTTTTCTATTACTACAAAATAAACGTGCTAATCCAGATGCTCATCTCATGAAAATTTTGGATTACCACAAAATGAACGACCCCTTAGATTATTAATTATACACTAATGTGGTTGTTTTTCTTGCCTATTATTACTGTCTCAAACGACCAATAATAAAACAAAAAATATAAGAGACAAAAAAAAAACTGCATAACTATTTACCTCTTAAATTATTCTCTGTTTCATTAAATTTGAATGGTGAGTAAGCAATTGGCTTTGAAGTTTTAGGTATCAGTTAGAGGTCTATTTAAGCAGCAAACAACAATATCATCTATTTATTCGTTTGAACGTTAACTTTTGAATGTCAAAAAAATCGGTAAAAAATTCATTTTAAAGTAAATTGTCACCATAAATTTAACTTATCATCTTTTGATTTCTTGAACCTCTTTTGATCACTATGATTATCAATGATGATAATAGTTAGCAGCAACAATATTTATGTTGGAGAATTCAAAACTTGGAAATTTTGATTGTGTCTATTTAATTATAGTTTAACCAAGTCTATTTTTTTTTAACTGCTTCTAATGTCTTATTTCCTTGTTCTTCATAATGTTTCATTCTCAACCTTTTTTCTTTTCTTATTCTACTGTTAGACAACTCTTAAAAAGTATGTGTTCTTATTTATCATTCCCCTTTTTAACTTTGTTTTGTCTTTTCATTCATTTTTCTCTCCTCTTTAGTTTACTTGAATTTAAGTTCCCTTTTCATCCTTTGTTTATTGTGATTATTGATGTTGATCATTCAACTTTTAATTAATATAAAATTGACATTTTCTTGGATATTTTGTATATTTGAACAAAAATAATAATGTCAAATGGATATATGTGTAAGAGATTTATAATTTTCTTTTATATTTGTAAATGTTTATGTGAGCTTAGACTTACTCGTAAAAAAAATATTTTTTTAAATATGTGATTACTTCTTTTTTTTTTTTTTTTTTTTGTTCTTCACAATCTTAACCATTGACTAATCCATAATGATCCAAATATATAAATTTCATGCATATGAATAGAGGAAAATAAAAAGTGGAAAAATAGATATAAAAACTGACATTTTATTTTATTTTATTGTAAATTAAAATAGACACTGTTTTTTCCTCTGAAAAGATATAGCTGTTATTTGGAAAAACCAGATATATATTAAATTCTCTAATATTTCAATTTTTTCATTTAATTTTTATTGTTTAAAAATGTTTTAAGTTTAATATTTTTCAATTAAGCTTCTTTTGCCAAAATAATTACCATTCTAATAGTATGTACAATAATTACGATAAGTTTATAAGTTTGGAACTCTCCTCTCTTAGTATATTGGTGAATAAAAAAATATAGTTTTCCTTATTATCTTCTTTATTGTAAAAAAAAAATAATATTTAAGAAAGTAAAGTTTACGTCCACGGACATTTCCATTAAGCTAGTGTTCACCAAACGACCATGCATTCAAGTATGATCATAAATGTCACCATGAATTAATATACATGTGTATCATATAATTGTACCAAAAAAATTATTATTAATAACATTTTTGTTGGGTTTAGGGAAAGCTTTTGGCCCACGGGCTTTTTTTTTTTTTTTTTTTTTTTTAAGTACACATGTATCATATAATTGTACTAAAAAACTATTTACCTCATCACTAGCATAGTGATTAATAAGTGAGACTAAACAATAAGAGTAAGTTTGAGTTTTGAAAGTGCTACACTAATAACTATAATGTTATTTATAATAAGAAAAGGGAAATGATTCGCAAAAATGGGAAAAGTTTGTTATGAATAAAATTATTTATTCATTTTAAGTCTTATTAATTAGATTTGCATTTAATTAGTTAAAATGTAAGAAGAAATTAATTAGTTAGTTGGTGATTTAATTTCAAAAATGCATGTCAACGTTAC
>JBBMKA010031104.1:0-24432 GCA_037833695.1 Sechiopsis laciniata
TATATATATGCATCATCCAATTCCAGTGTGAACCATACTACGTACGTGCCTGTCTTCTCTTTGACTCTTCTACCCTTTTGTTTTTCTCCCTTCTTTTAATTTTTTTAATTTATATTTGGTCATTTTTTGCACACCTCGACTATTATTATGAGACATACCATCTGACTCTACAACATTTGGATAATAATGTAACTTGTTAAAAAAACGACAATCAACAATCAATCGAAATAATATAGAAAAAAAACGTAAAAGAAAAACATAGAAATTTATGTGAGTCACTAATGATGTGTTAGCTACTCCACGAGCAGAGAGGATGATCAATTTTATTAAGGAGAGGCGAAAACAGAATGTTGATCTTAGAGGACTAGGGTTTAATTCGAGTTTATATAGTGCACTCTCATTAAACCCTATTACATATAAAGACTTAATCAAATACTCTCATTAAACCCTATTACATATAAAGACTCAATCAAATAAAAGTTCATATTTGAAAAAAAAACGGTAATATCGTTCAAGGTATATTTCAACATATTTTGTAAAAAATTAATTCTTAAATAGGTAGTTACTATGGATTGAATTCATCACCTTTTAGTTGTTCAAGGCCTCTTGACCACTAGATCGCTCTATAATAATTAATCCAAACTTTTTTTTTTTAATACAAGTTGGGAGAAGGGGGATTAGAAATATCGATTCCAAGAATCGAACCCGTGACCGTGGAATAGAAATGGATTAATCCGAACTTCTCTCAATTCCCTTAACGTGTAATCAATCAATAAACACAATTCTTTTTTCTATAGGATTAGATTTGTGTAACAGTACACAGCTAAAACAATAATAATTAATTAAATTTGCGTATGGATGATTGCATGTATTACAAACTATAAATATTGAGATTCACACATTAAAAAGATAAGAAATATCTCATAATTTATAAGATATTTGAGCTACTCCTTACATTATTGATTACTTTTTAGATTGAACTTTGTCTAAAACAATATCAAAGCTCATGCATGAAGCTTAAACTTGATAAATTCAAAAGAACACCAATATTTCGAGAGAGTAAATTGAGGATCCCACATTATCAAAAATTTTAATTTTATATATATTTGCATTCTAACTTAACTAACTCATCAAAATGGTAAATAGCTCAATGGTAATGGTCCCCAAAATTTAAGTGAGACATGGTTCAAGTCCTACTTTTGTTGTCTATTTTATTATTTATTTTACTTCTTTTCCTTTTTTTTTTTTTAAAATTTAATTTTCTATTTCCTCTTCCCTTCGTTTTATTTATGTTTTGCCTTCTTTTATTTAATTTTCTCTTTCTCTATTATATTTATTTTTAAACTCATCAATATTTTTACTCTTTTGTTTCTTTCCCTTTGATTTTTTTCAAATATATTTTCCATTCTTTTTTCTTTTTGGGTTATTTTTCCTTTTTTATGAATTTTTTTTTTGTCTTTAATATATATATATATATATAAAACTACTCTTAGAAATATTTTAAATTTATAATATAAATGATAAACTATAGTTTATTCATAAAATTATAGCTGCAAAATATTTAAAATTTACAAATATTATGGATATTGTGATTTTTCAAGATCCTCCCAACCTCATGGTGTAAGCTTTCTTTTGGGGAATATGATATGACTAAAATAGAATAACTTTTGACAACTATTTTTATGTCAATATGCTTGTATTTTGGATAAACGATTTCCTTTGTTTTTTTAGTTCTACGACAATTTAAGATGGGAAATTCGAACCCATAACTATTTATTCAATATTGGGTATATATTGATATCGTTGTGCTATTGCTCTTATTTTTGTGAAACTTTTCTCTTTTTGTTGACTAAATTATGTTTCTCTTATCTTTAATTAGAAATGTCTTTTGTAATTTTCTTTCAATTTTTTGGAATTCATTATAATTTCAGTAATTAATTAAATTATTTTTATCCAATAAATAAATTTATAAATATTTATAAATGTTATTAAGTTTGTTTTTAATATTCATTATAATATTATATTATTGATTTATTCAACATATCTTTTTTTAAAATGGCGGTAAAAAATGAAAGTACAAACATTATAGTTAGTAGATCAAAAGTTTAACAATAGATTAATGCAAGAGTATAAAATAGATCGTTTAATATTCAAGATAATTTTTATATTATATTTATTTAAAAGAAAAAAAAAAACCGACCCCCGAAACTTCACATTTGGATCCGCCCCTGAAAAAGACCTCATAGTTTTATTAGATATACGTTTGATACTCCTCACATGTGTCTATAAATTTACTTTTTGTATTATTTATTAGCTTCCTTCACAGATTTTTCAATCTACATATAAATAACGAAATTATATCCTATAATTTAAGCATTTTATCTTTTATTTTTATTAGAAATGCAATGAAAGTCTGATAATTTTTTTTTTCTTTTTGAAATTTAGATAATATCATATATATATATGAGGGAGATAGTGGGTATATGAGTGAAGAGCAGTATCTATATACCATGAATTTTTTTTGAGCGAACCCCCCAAAAAAGCCTAACCAAATAAGGGTTTATGTATAAAGTAAGCAATATCCTTCTATTGTAGTAATATAATAGGGTTCATACCTCATTTCCCTAGCAATTTAATTTAGTTCTTATGATTTGTGCCAAGTTTCAATATGATAATGTGTATTTACAAGTTTATTTAATTATCATGAGGTGATTTAGTGGTCAAGAATGAATTTTTTTTCTTTTTTATTTTTTAAAAAATAGTCAAGAATTAGAATCCTTAAATAACTAAGAGGTAATAAATTTATTTCATAATGGTCACCTACCTAAACATAATTTGTTATAAATTTTCTTTGACAACCAAATATTATATGATCAAACAGTAGTCGGAAACTGACAAATAAAAAAAAAGTTTCATATTTTATAATATGTGATTTAGTAATACTTCAAAAAAAAAAAAAAAAAAAAACTCATCTGATTATATTATATTGGATATGTTAGTTAACACTTCTTCTCTATACGGATAATAAAAACATTAACATCTTATTATTTTAGAAAGAGTAAAAACAAACAAATTGGTTTTTCTAAATGAGTAGAAAATAATTTACGTATAGTTAGTGAAGTCTGTCCAAAGTACATAGCAAAACCTAAATTTAGACCTGTACACCTGTCCTTGTAAAGTTTAAAAGCGATAAAAATAGAATTTGAATCAAAATGTATAAGGTTTTAGTTTGAAAGTATGGAATAATTTGAAACTTAACCCAAATGGTACAAAAAGGTAAAATGATTAAAAATGGTAAGAAAAATTGTTGTGATTGTAACACAAGTGTCAGAATCTTTCACGGGTCATTTCAGCACAAGAAAACGAGGGAGCTCCAAAAACCCTCAAAAGATGTGTTCTTTTAACGATATATCACTGCCACTGTTTAAACTGTAGCTCTTCTCCCACGATCTCAACAATGAACCAAACTCTAACTTTACATATATTAAATTTGTTCGGAGATTCGAACCTCTAATTTCTTGGTTTCTCAAGATTGTAAGAGATGTAAAATGTAGCTCTTCAACTTTTGAGAATTATATATATATATATATATATATCTCGTAACATTATAGTATGATTATCTTTAAACAACTACATGGTACTGTTATAGAAAATAAAAAAAAAAGAATAAAAATACTAAAAAACATGAGACCAATAATACACATATTTATATGGTTTACCAACATCAGATTATAGACGTTCATGAAGAGAGAAGATAAATTATTTATCTAAGAAATTGGAAAAAAAAATACAAAATATAATGTAAGAAAGATAGAAAATTTTAAGGTAAAATATAAATTTAGTTCCTATACTTTGATGAAAATTAGAGTTTAGTCTTTATAATTTCAAAAACTAGAATTAAACGCTTATGGTTTGAAGAAATACATATTACTCCATATGATTGAAGAAAGTTAGAATATAGTCATTTTGGTTTTAAAAATTTGAATTTAATCCATTGGTTTTATGAAATCTAAAATATACTCCTTTTCACATGTAATCACTGGCATATTAAGTTCATGAAAACCCATTACTTATACATAAATGATATGATTTTTCTGTCATATCAATCATTTTACTCATAATTTCATTATTGACACATGAATAATTAATTTTCGAGTAATACTTAATTCACCAATGATTAAAAACAACAAGAACTAGTTTTTAGATTTTATCAAATTATAGGGATTACATTCTAGTTTTTAAAACTAAAGGAACTTAATTCTATATTTCTTCAAACTATAAAAATTAAATTCTAGTTTTTGAAACCATGAAAACTATACTCTAACTTTCTTCAAATCATAAGAACTAAACTTATATTTTAGAGTGAACATATCATAAAATTCGAATACATCGTTTGATCCAAACATAAAAGAACAATATGTAACTTCTCCGTGCCTCCATTAAGCATTTAGCCTCTGAACTATGAGTTACTCATCAGACAACAAAATCTCTCAATAGAGGCATTAATTTCTCTTTTCTTTTCTTTATCATGATGACAGTTTTGAATATTTTCTCAATACTCTTCTCTTGTCTGTTTCTTTTTCTTTTTCTTGCCTTTATTCAATCATAAGTCCCTTTTACTTCCTCCCTCTATTATTTTACCCCAATAACAAAGATATAATATCAATTGTCTTATCTGTCTTTTTTTTTTTAATAAATACCTTATCAATACTTTAAATGCTCTCACTCACGATATTTAGTCGTTAAAGAAATCTATATCTTACAATCTAGTATAGCTAAGTGTTTATATCAAAGTCAAATCTCAATATATATATATTTTTTTGAGATTATAACAATGTGGGTGGGAGATTCAAACCCATGACTTAATAATCATTGAGTTTACAGCTCAACTACTACTCTTGTTGGAATCTCAATATTAATCTAAACCTAAAGTGTAAAAATCCAATAAACTTACATTAACATACTCTAATTTAACACTCTTAACATATCCGGATATCAACATAAATATTAAACATGTAATCTATTCGTTTTGTAATATAATAAATTGAACATATAATCTATTAATTTTTCAATAAGATATTGATCATCTCAATAAAAACATATAATGTCATGGCAATAATATTAATAAAACAATTAATCACCAACAAAAACTATAATTTAACTGGTATGAAATGAGTCATGAATAAAACAAAACATCAAACTCATTTCCTTTTCTTTTTTTCATTTCTCTACCTTATCTTTCGTGGGGACTATTTTTTCCCTTTTCCCTTTTCTTTATAAACTCTCTCTCAAACCCACATTTCATTCCTCATATAATTATAAACTATACTACCCATTTTTTAGGCAATGTTTGAGACACTAATTAAATGATTATGAACAATAAACTGTGTTTGAGATACAAATTATTCTAAGGGCGTGGTTGGCGCGCGGGAAGTTGGAAAGAAAGGAAAAAACCTTCTTTTTCGCGTTTGGCCCAATTCGGCGCGTGAAGTCTGGCCTGTTTTTTTTTTTTTTTTTTTTTCCTTTTAAGCTGCTTCCGTTTTGGTTTTCATTTTTTTCCCCTTTTTTATTTACTTTCCATAACATTTCTGTGTTTCTATGTTTGAATTTTTTTTTATAGTAACTTTTTAATTTCTAAATAAACATTTTCACACACACACATATATATATATAAAATCAATATTTCTATATTCTTATGCATTTAATTTTTTTCCTTTTTATAGTTACTTTCTATTTCCAAAAAATATTTTCCTTTAAATTTTGTTAGTATGTTTTATAATTACATATTTATTATGATATTTATTTAAAGTGAAATTGTCAAAATTAGACTTTAAACATGATTAATATCTTAAATCAAAATTTAAAGTTGATATCCATTAAAAAAATTTAAAGTTTATATTAGTATCTATTCATTCTTTTTTTTTTTTGAACAAACCAATTCATTCATTTAACTTATGTAATTATATTTATTTATTGTATTATTTATGCGTAATTTTCTTTTAAAATATAATATTTATCGTGTCTTTTTCATGTTATTTAAGAATTACAGTTAATATCATCCAAACTCATCAATTTAATTTATATGACTAGTTTATATATTTGTATCTCTCTTTTTTTAATGTATTATTTACCATTTATTTCTTTGATATATCATGTTATTTAATCAATATTTATAATTATTTATGGATTTTTATTTTTAGTTAAAAAATATATTTTAATATTTTACAACTTCAGTTTAAATGATATTGTGTTGAGAATTAAAAATTGAGATTCAAGATTAAGTTTCTTAATCTTAACCTATCAAGTTATATTTAATTATTATACACTATTTATATTTATCATTTTCTTTTAAAATACAATAACTATCATTTTTTCTAAACATACAATATCTTAAAATAATATTTACAATTATTTATGCATTTGTTTTTTTTTTGACAATGCATACATTTAAAATTTGTTATACAAAAATATATATTAATAAATATTGACTTTATTATTTATCACATTTTCTAAACACATACATTCTTTTAAAACATTATTTCCAATAAATAAAAAGATATTTAATTATAACTATTATATTAAAAAATTACTAAATATCTATTTTTGTTATATAAAAAAAAAACTTCATCTCTTTTCTCCACATCCCATTAGATTCCATCAAACATAAATTTATTATCACTTCTCTTCCATTTCTACCAAACATTAACTTATTCTCATTTCCATTCCCATCCCATTCTATTCCATCCTAGCCAAACATACCCTAGGGGTTTTTTTAGGAATAGGTCACTATGTTAATAATACTGTACTAATAACATATAATATTATATTAATAATACATAATAGTGTATTAATAATACAAAATTCTATATTAATACCCTAAATTATACTGTATGATGAGTATTAACCATACTCTATATTTGATTATGGATGCAAACATTTTCAAATTTACAAATTGGACTATCCAGCACAATTTCCCATTATTCTAACAACGGTATGATAAATGATATTTAATATGCAAGTTACTATAAATTAAAAAAGAAAATGGTTATCTTAAACTGAGCATGTTTATCTGTAATGACACTAAAAATGATTCAAAACAGTAACTTAAGTTTGGGTCAACTTACTAATTATTATGATCTGGTAAATCAAATGTGAATTGAGTTATAATAAAAGCAACTTCAAACGAAGTTTGAATATTTTTAATGGTTTTGGAAGTTGGAATACTAACAAAAAAAGAAAATGGTCATCTTAAACTATGGAAGATGAGTTCAATCTATGGTGATTATCTACTTAGAAATTAGTTTCTTACGGGTTTTCTTGACATCCAAATGTTGTAGGGTCAGACATATCCCGTGACATTAGTTGAGATGCGCACAAACTGGTCCGGATAGTCACGAATATAAAAAAAAAAAAAAAAAAGAATACTAACAAAAAAATTAAGAAAAAAAACAAACATGAGGGCTGCGTATGTCCAGTTCAATAGTAACTTAAACATTTTCGTATATTCACCATAACTCTGGAAAACAATTTTGAAGAAAAATTAATGTCAGACAGTTCTCGACAATATATACATATTTGGCTCATGTAACAGTTGAACAGTCATACTTGGAATTACTGGAATCTTGTGATTGAATTTAGGTCGTTCAAATTGTAACGTGTATTCAATGTCTTTTGTAATTTGTGAGATTAAATATAGAGAATTTGTTTTATAATATTAGATGTGGACAAGCTCTCAAAATTATGGGTTGACAAATATTATGGGTTGACAAAGAAAATTATGGGTTGACAAATATTAATGTGGACAAGCTCTGAAAATTATAATCTTTTCAATGTTACTCATCACAAACTTTTTTTTTTTTTTTTCCTGTAATTATTGTGAAAAAACAGCTGAACAACTAGTCAACAATTTTTTTAAATTTATTTTTTATATCTGTGATTGATCAACGTTTATGAGTTGAAATAAGCGAAGAAAAATAAAAAGAATTGTCCAAATTAAAGAATATAAAATGCCGATTAGATAAGTAATTGCATAGTTGAAAATTGAAATAAGCAAATAAGTTCAGTGGGTTTTTTTTAGACATGTCAGTCTTCTCATGAATAATGAAGTCTTCATTACGATATATGTAGCACGCCATTGTG
Organism: Sechiopsis laciniata; assembly: GCA_037833695.1. Classification (NCBI taxonomy): domain Eukaryota; kingdom Viridiplantae; phylum Streptophyta; class Magnoliopsida; order Cucurbitales; family Cucurbitaceae; genus Sechiopsis; species Sechiopsis laciniata. The sequence goes on from JBBMKA010031104.1 coordinate 8,140, forward strand.
TCGCACACCCTTTGGTATCATAACTTTTTTTTTATAATATTGTTCAAACAAAATTTTTGTGCCATCACATAGTACCCCATATATATTAAAAAAATTTGTCTCATTATTCATGTGGTAAGGTGTGGGTAGAGTACAACCTCAAATCCAATGATCAATTTTTACAGCTGATTTTGTATTTTATTATGACTTCACTCTTTGCAATTATTGTTTTCTGCATTTGCATGCCTATATAGAATATCAAAATTTTAGGCAAAACTGTATCATAACTTTGCTCCGCACGAGCAAATCAGAACGGTCTTCAAGACTTCAGAACTTCAAACTTCAGCAGGACGGTGATCAACTAAACCTACCAACGGAAACCTGAACTTGTTCTCAAAAGAACATCTTTGAAAACAGACAATCAAAACTAGACTTCAAACAAAATGTTGCCAAATAACAGGGAAACAAAGCAAATAAGGAATCTCCTCTCAAAACGACGTAAGCAGCTCAAAATAGAAGTCAAAATGTTCACCGGACAAAAACTTAACAGAATCAAACGTTTAGAAAAGCAAAAGACCATCAAAGACAAAGTCTCAATCAAACTTGAATGCTCTAAAACTTTGCACCCAAAATGTCAAAAACTTCATGTAACTGCTGAACAAACTAACAATTGGGCTAATCAGAATGGCGAGAAACAAAAGCACAAACAAAAACTCCAAAATCACAAACAAACCTCTTCCATATGAACTCACAAATCAAGAAATCTTCATACTACAACAAGTCGAGATCTGTAAACTCCATAACCACAACAAAACTACCAAATGAAACCAAAAAATCATCTACAAATGACAAAAGCAGAATGATGCAACTTGCACAATTAGCCTCGCTAAAAATACAAGGAGCAAAACAATCTCTTGCAAAGCCATAATCAAAACTGATTTTCACAAAAGAGTAGACAATCATGAAAGAGACAAACTGTTCATGAAACTGCAACCAAAATTGACCAATGCAATTAAAGTCCAACAATGAGGATACATATAAGAACACAAACGGAGAAAGAACATCAATCCCCTCTTCATGTATGTAATCGAAAGCAAACTAATCTACATCCGAATGAGAGTATAAAATACCTTCTAGATTGGACTTAATCACAAACCAGCAATAGCAGATAATAAGTAAACAAATTTCAAGTCTCACCATAAACATCCTACATGAAAAATTTGACAAACAAGCTAACTCCCTATCGAACAACCGAACATTACCCTCTTAACCAGTAGGAACATCCTCGAGTTCAAGAGCAACAAAGATAGGATCAGAACAAGTAATGTGACTGACAAGCACTGAAGACTCAATTAACGAATTTTCAGATGCATAAGCAGAAGCAACAATCAAACATTTATCAGAAAAATCAATATCAGAATTCAAGTGCTTATCAACAAGACAATTAATTTCAGGTAGAGAACTTGTCAAATTTCCAAACGGAGTCTTAACAAATTTATCAGAAACAACACTCATCTTGCGCTGAAAAGCATTTCCTTGCAGAATGTATAAACCATTTGAAAGCTTTCCAGACAACTTAATTTTTTCATTTTTCCTCACATAAAGTAAGCCTTTGTGAGAAGAGTAGTTATAACTAGCAGCATCCAAAACACCAAATGAGATAAGATTTCGCTGAAGACCTAAAACGAATTTCACATCTGTTAGCATCTTGACGGAATCATCATCCATGCTAAACCGAACAGAATTTACTCCCTTAATCTCAAGCTGAAGATTATTAGCCAACAAAACCTTGCCATAACTTAGAATTTTCAAAATTTCAAACTTGTGCTCAAAAGGAAACATTTGGAAAGAAAAACCAGAGTCCATAATCCATAAATTATCAAAAGGGTCCAAAATTTTAGAATTTTTTGCCAAGAGCACCTCACCTGAATCATAATTCTCGAGGAAGTTAGCTGAATCATCATCAACTATCCTAACAGGTAACTTACATTTACTCTTTGGAATGAGACATTCATACTTAGTGTGTCCCTCATCTTTGTAGTAATTGTAAGTAACTCTCTTATGCTCTAACTGTTGTTTCCCTCTATCAAACATAGAGCTTGATTTACTTGTTGAACTGCCCTGGCCTTTAGAAGAATGACTATTCGCAAACAAGGCCTCAGAATCCTTTTTTTTTTTTTTTTTTTTCATCTCTAACTCCCTAGATCTCAATGATCTAAAACAATATCTAGGGTCAAAGTATCTTTGCCGCACTTAATGACTGATTTAAGCTCTTTGTATTTCTTGGGTAACGAATTGAGGAGAATGATTGCTTGATTTTTAGAATCAAGCTTCTCCTGACAATTGGCCAGGTCGCCACAAATTTTGTTAAACACGTCAATGTTTCCTCTAAACCCTTAGAAGGATCCATCCTCAACCCAAATAGCATCTCTTTCAGGTATATCTTATTGGACAACGATTTGGACATATAGAACTCTTCAAGCTTCACCCATAAAGTTACTACATCATCTATATTGCCAACTCTTCTTAAGACATTATCAGATAAATTAGAACCCACCGACTCAGAAGCCCAAAAAATCTGTGGATCAAAACACAAAGTCTGATTTTTATTGTTGTGCTTTAAAAGCTGGAGATCATGAAGCGTCTTTGAAAAGAAATATCTCATAGCTTTATCAACTTCTGATGCAACAGAAGGAAATTTAAAACAAATAATCGAAAACTCGGCAGAGAGGTATTAACGATTTAAAAACAAAATCGAAATCAAAGTACATAGAAAGAGCTAATTCAATCTAGCTCTGATACCAATTGTTGAACCAATTTCTTAATCTATGCACAAATTCTAGATCTAAACTCTAAATCAAATCAAACTAATAGAGATGAAATCAAACACAAATAAAAGAAGGAATGGAGAATAAATAGCACACCGATGTAAAGTGGTTCAGACTAGCCTACCCCACTGTTTAGAATATGAGTTGATCAATCTTGATCAATCTCACGCATAATATCATTGATGAAATCAAGAGCTTTCAATTTGGTGGTTAGGGTTTTTCACTCTCAAAGGTAGAAGACAACCCAAAGGAGATTTATATAATAGCTCAATATACACACCATCATACCTCACAATTAACCCAACTAATTCACTAAACTCACCATATAGGTTAATACAATTTGATGTGTAATTCATATTTAACATTATTTCTTTTTTAATTTTTATTTACCCTCTAATTTCAATTAAGATAACAATCTAAAACATTTACATCTTCTAATGACCCTCTTATTTACCCTCTATTTTTTATTTTATTCTTCTCTTTAGAAAAATTGGAAGCTTAATTCAAAAGAAATGTTGTGTTGTAGCTAAAGCAACTACTAAGTTTTCATCTTCCAATTTATGGAAGTTGAAGCAAAAAACACTTTGTTGGAATTAGTAAGGCAAATCTTTTTTTTATTAAATTCCTTACTTGTAAAGATTGGCTCATTTACAAAAATTTATTGAATTCAATGATGGAAAGAGTAAAAACTCAACATTTTACCTTCTCTATGGGATGTATATTAATACATAAAAATTTTCATTTGAAAATTTTAACTAAACCTAAAATTATAACAACTAAATCTAAAAAATATAACTAAACCAAAATCAAGCGCGCCAATTAAAAAGAAGCCAAGGGTCAATTGGAAAGAAGCCAATTGAGAAGGATGCGGCAATTAGGATGCGAAGAAGGCAGCAATTAAGATGAGCTTTGAAAAAATATCATATTGAAGTCAATAACTCGAAGAGTAAAAACTCAACCATTTATCTCTATATTTATACACAGAAATCTGAATCCAAGAAACTAACTAAAACCTAAAGATTATAACAACTAAATCTAAGAAGTCTAATTAAACTATATCCCTGAATATATTTATGTATATCTAATAAAATTAAAGCTCTATTTAAGATTGAACTCTAATGGTAATGACTTTAGATTTTTTCTCTGAATACTGTTATATAGTTCACGTTTTAAGTATTAAATATTGATGTTATCTGTCTTATTTTTAAACGAATATGAATAGAAATAAATGGTTTAAATTTAAAAAACGTTAAGATTTCCATAAACCTTTTAAAACAGAACTTATTCTATCACAATACTATTAGTGATAGTAATTATAAAGTATCGATTTTTTAATTTAATTTAATTTTTATTTTCATTATTTCAGTGTTGTGTTAACTTTTTCAGTGTTATATACACACACACAATATACATATAATTTGAGTGATATATATATATATTTGTTACGTTCAAAAAAAAAAAAAACATATATTTGTTAATTTCTAATTCCTAAATAGAAAGAACAGAAATAAAATTTAACTTTAAAGTATAATAAGTACTATAAATTTCTTTTTGAAAGAGGAATGTTATCATCAAACAAAACTTTAAAACTTTTATCCCAAAGTTAACACAAAATTTGGCTCGAAGCTGCAAGGCAAGTAAGCAATTGCGCTCTTGAAGAATGAAAATAGTTTTCTTCTGTTTTGTTTGAAAATTCATCATTATGTAAGGCTTAAATTTATATAATAAAGTTAGGGGTTCCTCACAACATTCATATTAAACCATTGGCTCATGTTGGTGTAGTTAAGAAAAAAAAAATCCTGGCAGAATTATATATACCTTATTCATCATCACTCCATAACAATAGAAAGAACAGAAACAAACTGTTGGATAAAACTCCTCATCATGAAAGACATCATTTTCTTTGTACTTTAAGGCTCCCAATGAATATTTTGTTTTTAAATTTGTATTTCAGAAAACTGAATCCATACTAAAATATTCTAAATGATACAGACTATTAAAAAAGGAAGAAAGATGCTGAAACCAGACCAGTTTATTTTCTTAGACAACTTCCATATGCATATATATGAATCTAATGAAAAAAAAAAAAAAAAAAAAAATCCCAATGAATATCTAAACTTATGCACAAAATAATTAAAACTCACACGCTTGACATACTGCCCTTAATTTCTTGGCTACAATTTCTTCTCTTCTTCATCCCTGTACCAGGCATATTAGACGAAATATATTTGTAGATAAGAAATAATTTCATTAATATATGAAATTAATAACTACAAGGATGAGAGGGAATTACAAAAAAGTTCTCCAACAATTAGTACAATTAGTAAAACTATAATCATGAAATAGAGGAGAGAGTTTACACCAAGAAATAACAATAAGATTACAAAACATAAGCATTTGAGATCTCAACAATTAGAGTATAGACAACTAAAATTGATTTCACTTTATTTTGTCTCATTAGAAAGATGATTAACTTAAACTGCTTGATAACCAACAATTTTGTCTATGCTTATCCTGAGAAGATTAAAAAATTTCTTTGGAAGCTCGGTTCAAATTCTATCAATACTTGTGATCGCTTGCAATGACGTATGTCATATATGGCTGTTTCTCAATCTTGGTGCACTATATGTGTGAATCATCGAGTTATTTGTTCGTTCATTGCCCTTTTGCACGACGTTTTGCTGGCTATGTTTTGAGCTTTTTTTTTTTGGAATTTGTGATTGGAGCGGAATAGAAGAATTTTTAAGGATATTTCCTATATTTTTTTACTGTCTTTTATTATCTTTCTACTATGTTGTTTGAACATTTTTTTTATTTTTCTACTGTTGTTTCTACTATTTGTCTTTATTTGTCTTTACTTTTTCATCTTCACTTGGATATCTTTATTTGTAATCATATTAAGATTTCTGCATATTTCATAGACAATATATAAAACTAACTATTTTGTCTATAAGTAATTTGTATTTTTACTAATTTATAAGAATTTGTTTAAATTTATGCTATTTTTTCATAGTAATTTCAAAAAATCTAAGAGTCTTCCTTGAAATAGACAAAGTTTGTGTCTTCAATAATAATCTTATACCCGACACGATTTCTTTCTCAGCTCTTGTATTTCATTGTTTCCTTTCCAAAAACAATTGTAGGAAATTTTTTTGCATATTCTTCAACATCATGCCGTAGCTTTTCATCTCAGATTGGAAGTAAGAAGTAGACTGCATTGTGGTTAAAAAATCCTTCAATTTTGTTTCTAGTATAACAAGATGGGAACGGCTAAGTTCACTCCAGCATCAAAAAACTCAGCTGCCTTAGCGAAATCACCCTCAACAAATCCTCTAGAAGTAAGAGCCGGAGTTCCTGAATGATAAATGGTTATCATATTAGAGAATATGAGATTCCATCTCAAAACCAATTGGCAATAAGGGGAGTAACCCATATTACTTATAAATGCTTGTAGGATCCCCCACTTTCCAATGTGGGACAATTGTGAGTTCCTTACACGCCTTCTCAAGATGGTGCCTCATTTGGGCTCACCAATCTTGAATCAGATTTCAATTTTATTTTTATTGGACCGATACCCGTTTGGGCTTTATGGGCTCTGATACCATATTAGAGAATATAGAGTTCCACCTCAAAACCAATTGGCAATGAGGGGAGCAATTGCCATAAGGTAAGTATCTCTAACATATCAGATAAAGTAATAATTAAGTTCTTTTTTTTTGGAAACTGGGAAATTGGAGCTTTGCTCCATTATAGTTGGAGTAACTACGTCCGTCCCTAGGCTAGGTATCGGGAGACATTGAAAGAATGGAGATATGGGAGGTGTCTACAAATTAATGTCACAGCTGAGTCTCGAACATGGAACGTTGAGGGGAGCACACCTTCAAAGACCAGGTCTTCAACCACTGTGCCACTCCTTGGGCGAACCTGGGACCTTGAGGAGAGCCTACCTTCAAAGTTCAAGCCTTCGACCACTGTGCTACTCCTTAGAGACCCTTGGGACAAGTAATAATTACGAATTAGAAAAAAGATTTTCTCAAATTTGAAATTTACCATTCTGATACCACCAGGAACCATAGCTGAGACATCTCCAAGAATAATTACGAATTAGAAAAAGGATTTTCTCAAATTTGAAATTTACCATTCTGATACCACCAAGAACCATAGCTGAGACATCTCCAAGAATAGTGTTTTTATTGGCTACGATATGAACAGATTATAACATCTTTTCAACTATTGACCCATCAATACCCTGTACAGATTCCAGAATACATAAGATTTTTAGATTTTTATGTTCAATAGGGCGAGGATTCAAACATATGACCTCTTGGTCAACTCAACGATAGATTACTAGTTTAATTTTAGTTTTCTCCGAAGCAAGAAATATTCTTCAAATGGCTAGATAGAAACAAGTAGTGTATCTTGCCTTATTCTTCAAATTTACTAGAACTAAATGATTCTCAATTCCACAAGAAACAAGTTCATATCCATTCTCAATGAGAGACTGCATTATTTTATGAATAGAGTCGGTCAAAATATCACTGAAAATTTAGTTTCATCTCATAGAAATAGATATAGATACCTGTGCAAATTTTGAGCAATTACTGAGAACTTTCTCTTGATACACTTTGTATTCTAGGGTTGTTGCCTACAACCATAAAAGATTAGAGTGGTTATGTATATTTCTGTTAATGTAACTAATTCCTTACAGCTACTTTTGTCAACTTGACTGTCAGGAGACTGCAACTGTTTGTTTTAGATACTATTTTATAGGAAGGACATCGATAATTACTGATAACAGAGACTAGAAAAAAAATATATTTCAGCTTATTTACATCAACAGATTATGCACATGAAATCTAAGTTCTACATGAAATAGAAAAAAAAATTACAAGGTTAGATAGTTAGTGTTATTGGTGTTAGAGTTATTTATGTTAATTCATGTATTTATCATAATAGACCCATTACGCCCAACTTAGAGATTGAGGTTTACAGCTTTACACTTGTATATATAGACGTAGTCATAATGAATAAAAAGTGCGATGAATTTTTTATCTCAATCTCGATTACATGGTATTAGAGCCTGGTTAGGGTTTGAGAGGTCTATTATTTGAAGTTAGTTTCGCTGCTGTCAGTTGTCAGAATCGTCGTCAGAAAATGTTTGTTATTTGTCAAAAGCGTTTGTCATTCATCAGGAAAAATCGACGTTCGTTTTCGACACCTCTCGTCTTTTTGAGTAGCCCAAGGGCTGATCTATAAGGCTACAAAATATCGCTGCTGTTCAACGAGTGTACAAGCCACACTCTCCATCGAAAAATCCGTCTATTGCCGCTTGTAACAACGTTTTACGGAGTGTACAAAGTCTGATTGTTAAAATTTTTAGTGAGTTTTGTTCGTGTCAATGAGATCTATAAGTTTTTGAAGTCGTTTTTTGGTTTTTGACTGTTTCTGGTTTTTGGCCTGACGACTAGAATGTTTTTTTGACCGTCACTCGTTCGGGCTCCAATTTTCTTGATTTTTAGTGGGTTTTCATTGAGACAACAAGTTATACGAGTTTTGAAACCGAATTTTCATTTTAGGTATCTATTTGTTATAAATCTTACCGTTAAGACATTTTTTGGTATTTTTGTTCTGTTTTTCTGCTACTTTTAGATCTGGTTTTTATTCAGAATAAGTGTTATTTGCAATTTTTTTTAGTTGATTATATATGACTGAAACGAAGTTGAATGGTTCCAACTACTATGATTGGAATCGAACTAGTCTGTACTACCTCTTAAATACCCGTATGGATGACCATATTGTTGGAGAGCTGCCAAAAGGTGACCCAGACAAGGCATGGGTTAATGTTGCCTCAAATGATACCCATGAACATTGAATTCATGCTTCGGCTGATGAGTTTGCAAAACTTCGAGTGTCACATGAATTATCACCGTCCTTTTCTTCGAACCTTCCTACTGTAAATTTTGTGGATTCAGGTAATAAGAATCGTTTCCTTCTTACATCCTCTTTGAAATGGGTTATAGACTCTAGGGCTATAGCTCATATGATAGGTACCCGTAATTTTTTTTTTTTTTTGAGTTCATTGTTACCTGCACTAGCCTCAACTGTAACCTTGGCAAATGGGTCATCATCCCCTGTTCAGGGGGCTGGTTTGATAAATGTTACACCTACAATGTCTTTATCTTCAGTCTTATGCTTACCTAACTTTGCTTTTAACCTTATTTCGATTAGTCAGCTCACTCGTGACCTAAATTGTTTTGTCACATTTTTTCCTAATTACTGCTTGTTTCAAGATCATATGACGAAGAAGATTATTGGTAGAGGATATGAGTCTGGAGGCCTTTATATACTCGATCAATAACTAGTGAAAGCTTTCGCATGTTCGAGTATTGAGTCTTTATTTAAAGTTCATTGTCGGTTGGGTCATCCATCTTTGTCAGTTCTAAAGAAAATGTATCCAGCGTTTAGTACTTTATCTTCTTTAAATTATGAGTCTTGTGAGTTTTCTAAATTTTATCATTTAGCTTTAGTCTTAGAGTCAATAAACGAGTTGATGCTCTATTCGATTTAGTTCATTCTGATGTTTGGGGTCCGAGTCCTGTAGTGTCTAAAACAGTATTTCGTTATTTTGTAACTTTTGTCGATGATTATTCTCGTCTAACTTTGGTCTATCTAATGAAGAATTGTTATGAGTTATTTTCTCATTTTTGTGCTTTTAATGCTGAAGTTCGAAATTAGTTTAATGTTTCTATTAAAACCTTGTGTACTGATAATGGTGGTGAATACTTTTCTAACATTCTAGGATCTTACTTAAGTGAAAAAGGCATTATTCATCAATCCTCGTGTCCTGATACTCCTTCTCAAAATGGAGTTACCGAACGAAAGAATCGCATTTACTTGAAACTGCAAGGGCATTGTCATTTCAAATGGATGTCCCTAAACATTTTTGGTAAATGTCGTGTCCTTGACTTATTTCTCGAGCAATAGAATGCCTTCCTCTGTACTTAATGGTAAAATTCCATTTCAAGTTTTGTTTCCCACCAAAGAATTATTTCCTATTGCACCCAAGATTTTTGGTTGCACGTGTTTCGTTCATGATGTCAGTTCTTATCGCACAAAGTTAGACCCAAAATCATTGAAGTGTATCTTCCTTGGGTATTCTCATGTTCAGAAAGGGTATCGTTGTTATTGTCCAAGTTCGAATAGGTATCTTGTCTCGTCCAATGTTCAATTTTTTGAGACTATACCTTTTAGTCCAGTGTCGTCGAGTTTTTGCCATGAGGAGGATAATTTATTCATTTATGAAGTTTTTTCCTCATTGTTTCCTGCTCCATCTCTTTCAGTATCTACTCCATCTTGTCCTCCTATAACTCAGGTTTATTCCATACGAGTATAACAACGAGCTTTAGATCCATGTCCTATACCAGAAGTTTCTTCGTCATTTAAACTGCAAGCAAGTAGTGATCTTGACCTGCCCATTGCCCTTCATAAAGGTAAGCATTCATGCACTTATCCTATTTCTTCTTGTGTTTCATATCATAGGTTATCGTCGTCCACATACTTGTTTCTTACATCTCTTGATTCTATGCCTATCCCTAAGAATACTCATGAAACATTGTCTCATTCTGGCTGGCGTTAGGCAATGGTCGAAGAAATGATTGCTTTAGATGATAATGACACTTGGGATTTAGTAGCTCGTCCTGCAGAGAAGAATGTAATTGGATGTAAATGGGTGTTTGCTATTAAAGTTAACTCAGATGGATCAGTTGCTCGGTTGAAAGCATGTCTAGTTGCCAAGGGCTATGCTCAAACGTATGGAATTGATTATAATGACACTTTTTCTCAGGTGGCAAAGGTGACATTGATTCGGTTGTTTATCTCGATGACTGCATCCTGAGATTGGTCATTATATCAGCTTGATATTAGAAAATGCATTCTTACATGGAGATCTTTAAGAAGAGGTCTATAAGGAGCAACCACCTAGGTTTGTTACTTAGGAGGAGAATGACAAGGTATGTACGCTTCATAAATCATTGTATGGTTTGAAACAGAGTCTGAGAGCATGGTTTGGAAAATTCAGTCAGGCCCTTGAGCAATTTGTAATGAAGAAAAGCTCGTCCAACCATTCTGTATTTTATAGGAGGTCAAAGAATGACATTACATTGCTGGTAGTGTATGCTGACGATATTATAATAACTGAAGATGACGCAACAAACATGAAATTTTTGAAAGAATTTCTCCATAACTAGTTTCATACTAAAGATTTGAGAACTCTCAAATATTTCTTGGGCATTGAGGTGATGAGAAGCAAGAAAGGTATCTTCATGTTCAACGCAAGTATGTTCTTGACTTGCTATCTGAAACAGGAAAGTTAAGAGTGAAACCATGTGGTACCTCAATGGTACCTAATCTACATCTTGTCAAAGAAGGAGATTCTTTTAAATATCCTGAGAGATACAGAAGGATGGTTGGGAAATTATATTGTTTGACAGTTATGAGACCTGATATAGCATACCCAGTAAGTGTGGTAAGTCAGTATATGTCATCTCCTACCGTATATCATTGAGTGGCCGTGAAACAGATCTTGAGTTATTTGAAATCTGCCTCTAGTCGAGGAATATTGTATGAGAATCATGGTCACATGAATATTGAATGTTACTCAGATGCTGACTGGGTAGGGTTTAAGGAAGACCGAAAATCTACTTTTGGATATTGTGTCTTTGTGGGAGGTAACTTAGTGTCATGGAAGAGTAAGAAACAGAATGTAGTTTCTCGTTCGAGTGCAGAGTCAGAATATCGGGCTATGGCTCAATCAACATGTGAGATAGTATGGTTACTTCAGTTGTTGAACGAAATTGGAATGGGAACTAATGTACAGACAACACTATGGTGTGATAATCAAACAGCTATTCACATAGTATCTAATTTAGTGCCCTAGGATCAAACTTGGATCGATGAACCTGCAGAGTGGATACATAGCATAGGCAACCAAAAGTACGAAGATCACTATATATTGGACATGATTTATGGACAATGGAAAAAGGAGTTTAGTTATTCAAAAGAGGCATGGGTACACGGTTGATGAGATGTGTTGTAGTTAACACACAATCTCCCCAAAACCGGATAGGAACCTTAGATTGAAAAAATAAAGCTCTAGCTACATTAAAAAGATGTTGATGTTTCCTTTCTACGATCGAGTTTTGTTGAGGATGCTCAACACAAGAGAATTGATGAAGGGTACCAGTAGAAGAAAAAAATTCACTAAATTGTAACTCAAGATTATTATCAGAACGAAAAGATTTGATAACTTTGTTAAACTGAGTTTTAACTAGTTTAAAGAACCGAGGAATGATGGTTAATACATCAGATTTAGATTTCATCAAATAAACCCAAGAGTAACAAGAACAATCATCCACAATAGTACAAAAGAAACGAAAACCAGCATAAGTAAGAGCCTTGAATGGTCCCCAAATATCACATTGGATCAAGTCAAAAATCTTAGAAGCTACTTTATTATTGAAAGGAAATGACAATCGTCTTTGTTTTGCTAAAGGACAAATGCTACAATGAGAAATGTGTGAATCCTTATAATCTAACATATCTTTCATTAGCTTAAGGCGTTTTGTGGACAAGTGACCTAACCTATTGTGCCATGTATTAATAGACACATTACAAGCTGAAATAGGTTTCTCACTAGATAACAGAAACAATCCATCAAAGTTCTTAGCCCTGCCAACATCTTCATACTCAGCTTGTCCTGAATAGTACAACAATTAGCAGTCAAATTAATATCATAAGGACCATCTTGAAGTAAGCAACCAACAGATAGAAAATTAAAAGAAAAGCTAGGTATGTAAAACACATCCTTTAAAATCAGATTGCTATTTATCCTAACATCTCCTGTGAATTGTACTGAGACCTTATAGGAATTTGGTAAGACTACACTTATGTCATTTATTCGTTTCCAATTTGAAAACATATTATGAATATGACAAATATGACGGGATGTGCCTGAACCAATAATCCAAACGGGTTCTTTATTATTGGCATATAAGGAAGCTGGAAAAATACCTGGGGTGTGTGAGACGACTGCCCCTACCGTGACTGATTTGTCATTTGCAGTTTGTGAATTCAGAATGTTCAACAATTGATCATATTGGCTTGAGTTTAAACCACCAAGAAAGCTATTGCCATCATTTTGTGCTATCGTATTTGCCACTGATGTATTCGAGTTATCAGTAAAAGACTAACCTTGAAAACGTGGTCAATATCCAGGTGGGTAGCCGTGAATCTTGTAACACTTATCAGCGGTATGCCCTAGTCAGTTGCAGTGTGTACAATGAGGTCTTTCTCTTCTGCGATATGTAGAAGAAGGGCCTTTCTTGGATTGCTCAGAAGCGAGGAGAGCAATAGGTTCAATGGTTGAGTATTATGGCCTGCCATTCGTTGACGTTCTTCTTGAACCACAAGGGCATAGGCTTTGTTGATCGGAGGGAAGGGTTTGATTAGGAGAATCTGTGTCCTGATGGTCGAGTAAGAGTCGTTCAGACCCATGAGAAACACGATGGTAAATTCTGATTGGAAATGTTGATTCATTAATTTGAGTCCTCCGCAGGTACATTCTACATCAGGTTTGAAATCACTGAGGTTTTGCCATACGGTCTTCAATTTCATAAAGTAGGACTCAGCTGATGAATTTCCTTGAACTATAGTGATCAACTCTCTTTTCAATTGATAAACTCTCAGACCATGCTTGCCTTGAACGTTTCAGCAAGATCATCCCATACTTCCTTCATCGAGCCAGAATAGATCACGTTAGCGGCTATCTTCTTTGAAACAGAGTTCAACAGCCAGGAACAAATTGTGTCATTGTTGCATTTCTACGCCTCTGTCAATCTATCGTCATCTGGTTTTTTGATCTTGCCGATCACGAACCCATCCTCGTTCTTGCCAGAAAGAGCAATTAGGACTGCTTTCTTCCAAGAAAGGTAGTTTTCTGCTCCAAGAAGAGGTTGATTTACGAGGATCATTATCGCTTTGAGCTAGTGATGCATAGCGTACGGATTGAAGTTCGCCTCTAACCCAGTAGGGTTGAAATTTGTCTCTGACCCTGTAGGAACTTCGCTGGTAGGAATCTCACCGGTAGGAACCTCCACATTCGTCGTAGACGAAGACATCGGAGTGATAGCGCGTGCGAGAGAGCAAAATTTAGGGTTTGAGGGACTTATGCGGAAGCTTTTTGTACGCTCGGATACCATTTTACATTGAGTGCAATAATACTCAGCTGCTTTACATTGATATCTAAAGCCCTTTAAATAGAGGTTTATTACAGAATTACCTTAGTTAGCAAGAGGTAACTAAAGGTAAATAACTAATAGACTATTTGTTACAACAGAAAGATAGATAGCTTTATACAAGGCTTGATACACAATTTGTTAATTGCTTAACTTCCACCAAATAGGATGTTATGACTAATCCAGCGAGTTCAAATGAGCACTTTCGTATACTGCATAGCCTATTAAACACTGGTCAAACATTCAAAAATATTTGATGAGTGAAGACTTACACAAACTCTGATTTGGTAGAAGAAAATAATAGAATCTTGTTATTATTCTCTAGATGAACCAAAATGTTTCCCTTCAAATGGATTCCTCACATCTTAATTTTGATTGCAATAAATTTTTAGAGTTTTTTTTTTTGGACCATTTAGGGAAGCTATAAGGGTTATGAGAATAAATTGTATAATACCTTATCATAATCAATATAGCCAATGCTCTCATCCAATCTGTATGGCGCTGTCTCAAAAAATATAGATACTGCAGAAATCTTTTTGGTATCAATCACGCATAATAAGTCCTTTTAGCCGTTAACTAAGCAAGGCCCAATTTTTTTTTTCGTACATGGATACTTATGGTAAAATATTAAGACAGCTAACGCCGAAATGATAAATATCAAGAACTCTAGATAATAATAGATAAGGTTACAGTACCATAACCATTTGAGAGGGCTAGACTCTCCTAACTTGTTGAACAAGACAACATACCATAGCCATTCTAAGAGACAAATAAAAAAACTCAAATCACATAAACTAAAATGAAACATTATTAAAACATTTGAAGATAAAGATCAAATAAAAATTCCATTCACAATTTATGACCTAATTTTTTTTTTCTATTGCTTAAATTATATTAAATGCCACAAAAAAAATTGTTTTGTAACTTTAAAAATATACTTTTTAAAATATTATATATTCTTTTTTTAATTCAACAATATTTGAGACTCGTATCCATAATTATTGGATGAGAGCACGGCTGCACCCCTGACGTGATGTGCTTGATGTGGCTCCTTTGGAGCTACAAATCTTAATTTTTTTTTTTTAAGTCTTCAATTATTATTATTATTTTTTAAAAAATATTTGCTCCTTTGCACAGCATATCGGGCACCCAAATTGCTCTATTATTGGATTACTTAATAATTTTTTTTTGGAGTGATAGGTTTAGACCCATGATTTTTTAGTCAATGAGAGTATATTTAATACCGCTGAGCTGGCGTTCCACTATTTACTTAATGATTATTTAAGTATAATAAAATGTTTATTCACACTTTAAAGTTACTAGAAAATATTGACGTGCGTTGCACATGTACATATCGTATTATAATAAATTTTCATTTGTTAAAATAATACGTATAATAATATTTATATAGAAAATGACTATTTTACAAACATGTGAAAAAGTTAAATAAAATTGACATGTACATTTGTTTGTTTGTTTTTTTCTGATTACATTTATTGACATTTGAATCTATATTAAATATATAACTTAACCTTCATACATCTTTACTATTAAAAAAATAATTAAAATAATTAATCAAGGAATTTAGGATAAATCTTACTAAAATTAAATACTAAATTTAATGATAATATTAAATATGATATTTTTGATAAAAAAGTCATTTATTTAAATGAAAAATATATATATTAAATTTTTAATTGCATGCTTAGTTAAAAAAAACTGTTTAGTTGGGAAAATTAGTGTTTTGATTGTTGTGTTCAAGTGTTAAATCTCATATCTTAGAGTTCGTGATAAGTTCCTTTATTTATTTATTTTTCTTTTTTCCTTCTATTCTTTTTTTATCTTCTAATTATAATTTTTATGCATACTTCAATGCACTTTTTGACTGGGTTTTAAATTAAAAAAAAAACCATATAAAATATGTTTTTAAGTAGTTAGATACATAAAAAATGAAGATAAATACTAACTTATTTTTTTAAAATTTTAATACTAACAAAAACAAAATGATCAATATAAAAATAGACAGCAAAGCTAAGTATATTATACAATATTAACGAATTTAAATTTAAAACATATTTGTAGTTAGGTTCATATGAAAATTTATATATACTTAATCTCTCTTTTATTGTATATCTCCAAGTTTTATCTGAAACTACAAATAAACATTACAAAAAATTAGATTAAGTAATCGTATA